>JAYMTF010002101.1:0-19631 GCA_036897485.1 Pelargonium nanum | reverse complement strand
GACAAAAAATTTAGACAAACAGGACACTCATTTTGGGACGGAGGGAGTATAAGATATTCATGTGATATTAGTAAATTAGATTAATTAGAAAGCTTATAATTTAAAAATTATAAATTGAATGTCAACTCCAAACAAATTTATAATCGTAAATATTATAAAGAAAATACGATACAATTTTGAGAATATTATCAAATAGACATATTGAGTATTCACAAATTATAATTGCTAGATTATGCTTCACATATTGCACGCACATTCAATTATTATTATTATTATCTACAACACATAATGATATGAGTGATTTAAGGCTCTTCACCACTTTGAGATTTTAAGTTTGAGTCACTGTGTTGATACGCTTGTTGATATATATATTTTTTTCATGTTTTTGGAGGCAAAGATACACATCATTAGTTGTACTAACCAACATGTGTTATCACATATTTAAATCCCTAAATGCCCTCAAATAGTTGCTTTTTATTACATTGATTAATCTCCACCTTTTCAATAAATAAATAATTATTAAGTAATTGAAAATAGAAGTTTTTGAGTAAGTGAGCAACATTTGGGTGGTGGAGAGTACCCTTTATTTTTGCATCATTTTGAGAATATTAATTCAACCATTCTCAAAAAACTACCCATCTACTTATCAAAATTACAATTTAGCCATTATGAGATTTTCATTTATTTTAAATTTGATTTTTTGTGGCAAAACATCTTAATTGTTAAGAGTTATGACTCTTGATTAATTACCTTACTAACACATCTTAATTATCACAAAGAATTAGAGCACCAATTTTCTAACCAACTCATTATTGGCACAAAAAAAGGTATTATTATTCAACCTCTAATTTATTAGTTGGTTGTTGAATTATTAATTGCAATTAATTTTTATGGATCAAAGAAATGAAGTCAAAGTAAATACCGTATCTACAAGTTTACAAACATATATAACAAATCTTGAATATCTAATAAAAACAATATTATATAGTGAAATGTTCAAATGATTTTTCACTCTAAAAATAAAAGGAAAATGTGATATTCAATCATTTTAAATGTAGTTTTTTTAAAACCTAAATGTAGTTAAATATTAAGTAAATATTTGTTCTATTATATTTTTTATGTAAGAAAATAATATACCAAGGTGCATTTATTAGCCAAAGTACAAGACAAGTCATATTTAAATAACATGTACATGTTTTTTACTAGAAAGAAATAGAGTTGGTGAAATTAGTAAATGATTCTTAGAGATATTTGGATTAGTTTTTTAAAATATATAAGTCATTTTTATTTGTTTTGACTCTATTTTAAAAATGGATATGAAAATATTTAGGGGTAAATCTGGGTATATAAATTCAAAGTTCAAAAACTAAATTGAGTTTTTAACAAAAAAAAAATATATATGTTTTAAAGTTTTAAGACAATCATATTTTTCACATAAAACACGATTAGCAATTTTTTCGAGTTTGAGTTATATAAAATAGAGACCTTCAGATTCTTGTCGGAGTGAACGAACCTTCACATTGTACACATAAGACATGTAACTTGTACTACTTTCAAGTTAGACAGTTTCAAAACGAATCCAAAAAACTCGACTCAGAACTCTTATTCCAATATGTGCACGATGCCCCCTAGGAGTTGACGCAATGATCAAGACACATATCTACACGTAGAAGGTCGTGGGTTCAAATCTCATTGCGTCGGGTGGGGTGAGGTTTGGGTTAAAAGAGAGAGCTACCCCTTGTTGTGTAGCTCAATTTTTTTTTTCAAAAAAAAAAAAATGGGCACGACACAAACACGAGTAAAATGAGCTAAAATCCGCTTAAATTCGTGTTATGACGACAAATTATTATTAGTTTAAATTGAAATTTTGTAGCAAAAGATAATGGCAATAGTGCAAATAAAGTGAAAACGAAGGGCAAAAAAGAGGGGATGGAGATATTTAAAGGAAGGAACGGCGCAGTGTCTGTCCTTTCCCGATAAGCTCGTTGATTTGCTCTAATGGGCTAACAACAAAAAATCACACTTTAATCCCACATACTTGGATTTTCTTTTCTTTTCTTTTCTTTTCCATTCCACTTTCTCGCCATCCAAACACCCCCTCACACCAGCCAACGAACCCTAATACCTATATAACAAACCAACTCCAATCCTTTTCCCGGAAAATTAATTATCTCCTCCTCCTCCTCATCCTTCGCGCGCTGTCTCTCTCGCATTTCTCAGCACCGAAACTATAATCCTCCGAATCAGAAACTCAAATCCTCCGAATTTATCTGGTACATACTTCTTGTTGGATCGATCTCTCAATACAAAACTCTTGTTGCTGTGTAGAGGATGAACAGAAATGAGCTAGGTTTTGTGTATTTCTTAAGTTTTTTTGATGAATCTGTGTTGAATTGTTGTTTCTGATAAGAGCTCTGATCTGTGAATGAGCTGAAGATTTAGTATAATGTGAAGTGTTATATGCTGTAGCTAGGTTTTGTTCATATATGATTTTTATGATGAATTTGTGTTTAATTGTTGATGCTGAGAACTCTGGTCTGTGAATGAGCTGGAGATTTTATATAATGTGAAATGTTGTAGCTGTTGCTAGGTTTTGTTCATTTTTTATTGATGAATTTGTGACGATGAATTGTTGATTATGAGAGCTTTGATCTGTTTATGAGCTGAAGATTTTGTATAATGTGAAGTGTTATGTGCAGGGGCTGATCTTGTGTTGCTGTTGTTGAGCTTGAAGAAGCTTCAAGGAGAGGTCAAAACCACAGATCTGGGAGCTCAACACCTGTACCCACAGAGTAGGATATTTATTATTTAATTAATATTTAGTGTGTATTTAATTTCCTGTATGTGTTTTGGTGGGGAAATTATGGAAAAAAAGGTTGTAATTAATTATTTAATTAATTATACACTACTGAACAGTGAATAGTGATGGTGTAGTAGCAATCACATAATAGTAATGTAATGTCTGCTATTTTTAGGGTCAGCCAAAGCTTTAAATATCAAGAGACTCCAAAAGGGTTAGACACAGAAGAGAAAACTATAATCTATATACAGATCCTCCAATACTAATCTAATTATATATATGTATGTGTATATATGTATATTAGCTATATAGCTTGAATCTGAAGCACAAGAAGCCCAGATCAAGGTACTTACATGTAGGCTTTTTTGTTGGTTTATATTCTTCAAACCCTTTTCTGATAAAAGCTAGTAGCTCTTTCTGAGAAACCCATTAAAGCCAACCCATGTAGCTTAGCTAGCTTAGCTAGGTTTTGAACAGAAACCCATTAAAGCACACCCATGTAGCTTAGCTTGTGTAAAAGTCAGATATTTTTTTCCTTCTTTTTTCTGTTTCAAATTTGGGTGCAAGTGAAAAACAGTGTTTAGGAGGTGGTGGTGGTGGAAAAATAAAAATCTGTGTACGTTTATGAATTATTGTTACTATCTGATGCTTTAAATAAGTCTCTTCTTCTCTTTTTATCTCTTTGTTTTTTTTCACTGTGGTGGGTGTTTTTGGGTTGCAGGAGCTGAAGGAGTCTGTGACTGTGAACATTTCAGGCTTTGCTTTTGTATCTCTGCAACTGCAAAAAGCTTAAACAACAGAGAGAGAGAGAGAGAGAGGCCTGACTTGGAGTGTGATATATCGAAGAGTAAAAAGAGGACTTTTTATCACTACACAGCCAAAGTAGTCTCTGTAACATCGTCATCAATGCATAGGACATAGCAACCCCACCTGCTGCACCACCACCACCACCACCAACAGGACCCAATCTTTATCTTTCCTCTGAAAAAACCAAAACCCACTTTCTTCTTCAGTTTCTGGTTAATTTTTGTGTGGAGGGCAAGAAAAAAAGTTGGGGTCTTCAACTGAGTTGTGAGTTCTTGTTGGCAACGGCATGAAAGCAACATGGAGGTGGAGGAGATTCAGGCACAAGCTTGCAAGTTCCCGAGGATTGGTAATGGCAGATTAAGCGATTCCAGCAAGATAGGTCACAAGGGAGGAGAGGCTCAGTACCCTGACGACGAAGACGACGGAGACCTCCGGCGTCTGGGAAGTGGAAACATCGCCGACGCCGCCGGAGAGAACCGCCTCCGGGGATGGCACCATTCGTCGAGGATCATTAGGGTTTCGCGAGCCTCCGGCGGGAAGGATCGGCACAGTAAGGTCTGGACTTCGAAAGGGTTGAGAGACCGGCGGGTCCGGTTGTCGGTGACAACGGCGATTCAGTTCTATGATCTGCAAGATCGGCTCGGCTACGACCAGCCGAGCAAGGCCGTGGAGTGGCTGATCAAGGCGGCGGCGGAAGCTATCTCCGAGCTCCCGTCGCTCTCCGGCTCCTTCCCGGAGACCCCCAAGAACGAAATGGAGCTCGCCGGCGGCGACCGGAGCTTTCAAATTAACCCTCAGGTCTCAGTATCAAAGTCGAGCAGCACCTCGGAGACCAGTAAAGGCTCCGGCTTGTCGCTGTCCCAGTCGGAGGTTCGAGTCAATCGAGTCAAAGCGAGTCGTGAGCGAGCCAGAGAGCGAGCTGCGAAAGAGAAAGAGAAAGAGGATCGGATTGTGAATTTGAACCCGGTTTCGAATAGCTCTTCTTCGTTCACGGAGCTTCTCACCGGAAATGGTGGCGGCGCCAGCTCCGCGGCGGCTTCTATGGACTACTTCAGCTCGGGACTTATGGGACAGAGGACACAAGGTTTTCAATTGGGGAATTCAATCTACAATGTGGCCGGAGATGGGCAATTCTCGTTCGTTCCCGACAATTTCATCTCCAACGGGGGATCCGGCGGGAGTGACTATAATTTAAACTTCACCATCTCCGGTGGGTTTGCCGGGTATAACAGTAGGGGGACCCTTCAGTCCAATTCATCATCAGCTCCGTCTTTTTTGCCTCACCTCCAGAGGTTTGCTTCTCCCATAGACGGCTCCAATGTACCTTTCTTCATCGGGGCGGCGGCACCGGTGGAGAATCATCATCATCATCAACATTTACAGCAACAACATCACCAGTTCTCAGCTGGATTTGATGGTCACAAGGAAAAAGAAAAGAACTGAGCTTCCATGGAAGCTTCACATTCCCTCTCGGACCATCTTCTTCTTGGTATGCTCTCTATCCTTAAACTCAAGATTTCAGAATTATTTTCTCTGCACCTGTGCTTGTTTGGCTCTCCATTTTTCTTGCTGGTTTCTTGACTTTTTTGGATTCATGTGCTGTTCTTTTCCCTCAATATCATTACCTTCATGTTGTAGTTTTAGAGGAGTTTAAGCTGAGGCGTCTCTTATGTGCAAGTCCGTTGTTGTTTTATATGTAACTTATTTAACCGAAGTGACACTAGAAACCGAACTTGTGACTTTTAGGTTGAATGATACGATAGTATTTTTGTTTCATTATGCTAGAATTTATCATTTAGTAGATAAAACGGCGCTATGCCTCAAACTTGTATTGCCTAAATAAAAACGACTTGTTAAACTGAGAATTGACATATCTCGACACGATGATATTTCAATAAGATTTGTATTACATAACTGACTCATTTTAAGCAGAACATTTCAAAGACGAGATGTGTAACACATCAACACATGTTAATTAACATGCATTTGAAATTATACAACAAAAGCTTTGGTTACATTAACCCTAATATTGCTTTCTTGGTAGCCATAAAAAAGGTGGTCAATGCTAGAGAGAGAGCGTAGTAATATTTTATATACACATTGTTAATTACAATGTGATTGTTTTTGTGCATATTATATTAGATTCTTTGTGCATGGATTGTTGTAAATGAGTGACTACCGGCTAGTTGTCTCCTCCATTGTAGTCTTTGTGGTTCCCTTCTCTCTAGCATCTGCAAGCCAATGCCAGGTGTTGGTTTGTGCTTGGAGACTTAAGAGTCTTGTCTTTGTCACTCACTCACTCACTAACCACAAAGGTGCAACCTTTATAGTATGTGGGCCTTTGGTGGGTTTAGAATCCCAATTTTTTTTAGCTTCCCAAGCCCTCACATGGGAATGGGATTTGATCCGGCGGATTGTCTGGTTCTTGCAAAATAAATAAAAAAAGGTTGCTACTTGTGCTTAGAGCTAACTGTGAGAGAAACTGTTTTGGTTTCATGAATCACATGAGGTCTATACCAATGGCTGTTCTATATATATGCTGTGTTGACTGTTGACCCCCATGCAGGTAGCACAGTATATTATCTTAGAACATGTTATTTGAATACTTCAAGTTCATGTTTAGCCAATCTTTTTTACATGGAGATGTTATCAAACGAATTAATATATGTTCTTGTTCGAATAAAAGTGTGGACGTGGAACGTTTGCTAAAATATTATTTGTTTCTTGGTTGAGTCTCAATCATTAAACATTGGGATGAGAAGACTAGCTTACTTAATATCATGGTTAGTTAGATGAACAAAGATTTGTTTTGATGGATTGGGTGGTTAAGTTAGACAATATACATAACTCTCTCATTTTCAATACCTCTTTTTAGTGTAATCAAATAAGATTCAAACTATAGGTAAACCGTCAAATATGTTCTTAAGATCTATTCAGACAAACTTAGATCTTCGGACAATGTGTATTTACTATTTAGTGCTACTATATTACATGCACATATATAAGAGAAACACTAAGTGCACAAAGCCACAATAAAAAATGAAAATGGTGTTAACGGACAATAAAAAATGTCAAAACAAATATTATTTCTGTTTTAAAACAAGTTATTTCTCTTCTACCTCTATGCTTATGTGTGGTAACAAACTTAAAATATACAAAATAACTTATTATATGAACATTATTGAGAATTCATGTATAACAAACTTTTTAAAAAAAGAAACAAGACACTAATTTTAAGACAAATATTCAAGTGAAACAAGACACTTATTTCGAGACAGAATAATAAAGTAATGAAAAAAAGAAGTCTAAATGATCATTTAAGATTGACATCGATAAACATAGAAATAACAACTTGATAAGTGTACTTTGTGCAATTAATTTTGTGCATTTAAGTGCTCCATTTATTTGATTCTAGAAAGAAATGTTAACTCTAGGTACACAAATCTTATTGCACATATTTTAGTTAGCAATAAGTGCAGAAATAATATGCATCAAAGATCCAATGACTCACCTAAAACTAACAAATGATGTTGAATACCAATCAAATACCACTTTTGACAAGTGAATCAGTATACCTATGTAGGGTTGATAAAATTTTATTAAGTATACTTACTTTTTTTCATTTCAGTGGATAAAATGCTATGATTGAATCAATGAAATCTTATTTGAAAAAAATAAATGATCAAATGATACTTTCCCTCTAGATGTGAATTGCCTATGCACAGCTTGGAATCTCCACTGCCATTATATTAGGGAATACATAAATGCACAAACAAGTGTACTAAAAAATTGTTTGCGTTTGCCAGTATTATTTTCATTGTCAGTCTAAACATTTTTATTTTCTCACATTCTTAAAAATGTTTAGACGAACATTGAAAATAATTTTGACAAACATTGAAATACGTTTGCGAACATTTTTTATGCGCAATGTGCACTTCTTTGTGCAATTGTTTTTGTACACTTAAACATTCCTTTGAATGAAACCATTTGAATTTGTTACAACAAATGCACATGGGTTTGAGAGAAAGTTCATCACTACAAACGTATCCTTAATTTTTGCAAACGAAATATGACACTCATTTTGCAATAAATGGGACATTGTATATTTACTTACTATAGGGAGCTGAAGCCAACCATATGAATCAAATTTAAGTAGCGTTTGTATTAGAATTTTGTTTAGAATGAGAATAAGAATTTCATTGTTCATGACATTTTGTGATGAGAATCTCATTTCCTATTCTAATATTTTTAATCCAGACGCTACCTCAAAGGAGCATTAGTTTTTCTGTCCCTGATGAATCTTAGATGCCTATTCACTAAAAACATGAAGAGTACTCTTATAAGTATTAGATATAGAGTCAATAATATATATATATATATATATATATATATATAGTTTAATGCATTCTCCATTTGCTTAGCTAGCAAGAAACAGCAATCCAGCTAACTAACATTGCCTCAATTGCTGTGTAAACTGGCTTGCTTTGAGGTTGAGTTGGTGAAGAATGATTATCAGGACCTATAGAGTTCTAAGAAGTGGTCCTTAACTATGCAACAAGTTTGGAAATCATTAAGCTACTTGGTAATGCAAGTCTTCTCTTTCTCATCAATCCTTCTAAAAGTTTATTTAAATCCTTGTTTTCAAGAGTTCATGGCATCAAACTTTTGTGCTGTCTTGGTAGTGTGATCAATGATGAAAATGTAATATAGTTTGTATATGCACTGAAACTATATTGCTGCACATTAGTCATTTGCACTTAGGATAGTTGAAATATTTAGACATAATCTCTACAATGTGGATCTCTAGATGTGTGCATTTAGTATATGACTTCATAAACTAACTCAACTAAAAGGTTAAACTGATAGTTTAAGGTCCCACGTTAGTTCTATACTTCTTAACACGCCCTTCACGTGCAAGCCCATTATCGCTTGGCACATGTTCTAGCTGAAATTTTAACAACTTTTTAATAATTAGGGTGACGGCATGACTCAAACTTATGACCTCTTAATCAATTAGGCTCTGTACCATGTAGAGTCCAGATCCGGTATCCATGTTTAAGAAGTTGAGAATTTGAATGTTTTTTCCATTACCAAAAGTTATTTACTATGATGCTAATTTAGCAAAAACAAACATTCATATGTACCCTAGCTTTAGAGTGCAAAACTTGGTAGCTTTTGAGTATCTTTTCTGATAACTTCACTTTGAGTTTTTCATGGTTCCTTTTTAGTCCTATTGTCTAATTGCTTTATAGTATACAAACAGAGAACCACAAAACGTTTTGCTAAAGGACTCATGTAGTTAACCTCAATATTGTTTGAAAATTTACATGGTTGTTGTCTTGGTCTAGTTGGTTTATGTTAGTACCTTAACCTTGCTAACACTTCAACATAGGCTCCTTAATAATTGTTAGGGGATCATATTTTCTTCTTTCTCAATTCTGATATAACAATTCCGATATGCATAGCTTATTAGGCGTTACATCTAACCTCTTGTTAGTCTCTTAGTTGCTTCAGCTCGTGAAGTTATTTGAGTAATTGTAACAAAACTTCGTAGTTCGATGAATGGAAGTGAATGATTGTGTCGAATTCTGATGGAATACACTCATTAGAAAATGAATATTCTGAAATAGTAATGACAGATGAGAGTTTCTTGTAGAGGTAACAATTTACGTTGACGTGTTGCGTTCATATATGACTAAATAAGTCATATATAAGCCAACACAAACACAACACGTTTAATTACTATTTGAACACAAAAATAACACATTGAATAATCATATTGGCGTGTCATATTTGTGTTGATTTTACCTCAAACGAGAGATGAGGTAAGTTGCAATTGATGCTGCTCCCATTTGTCTTCTTCCACTGTCACACCTTAAGAGGTATAGATTTGAACAATAGGTGTAAGGTTGTGTGTGAGAAAGAGAAATGATGAAGTGATTAATTAATGATTTAGTAGTATTATTTTTTTTAACAATAATCGTGCATTCGTGCATATTTCACTTGCACGACACGAACATGACACAAACATATTAAATGTGTTGAACCCAAATTAACATGCTTGATTTGGGTGTGTTTGTATCGATCTCGTGTCGCGTCTCAAAGAGGATAGACTCGTAAGGAGGAGATAAGATGAAAGCACGTTAGAGAGGGAGAGAGTAATCAGAGTTACGATAACTCATGTTATGATTCAATAGTATTAAATTACCATTTTAACATTAAAAGCATAAAAATGTTGTGCGTGTTTCATAAATTCAACACAAACACGACACGACAATTGAATAAATGTGTTGATCTAAAACAGGCTTAAATTATGTCGTTTTCGTGTCAAATCACACGTGTTCCCAATTGCTATTAAACGGTCCTTGTACTATATACTACTAGTATTTAACAACAATTCGTATTTGTTTAAAGTCATTGTTGGTATCTAAAAATAATGTTTACATATATCCTAGAAATATTGAACTTTGACATGCTCAATATATGCTATGCATTTCTAGACAACTTTTGCATAACAACCCATAACCATGTAACCCTTTTTTTACGCAGGAAAGCGAAGATGGAGAAATAAGCCTTCCAGCGATTCCCGACCACAAATTATTGTTATGTTCTCAAACTATTAGTGATTCTGCTTTTTTCGTGTTGCCATTTTGTTCTTGAGCTTGCATCCAATATTGAAATTATATTCATCTATGCATGCTATGCATTGTGTGTGTGTTTTGAGGAAATGTAATCGACGGTTTGATTGAAGTTTATTCATTCTTCTCTATCGCTCTTTTTCGGGTACCGAAAATCCTTCTCCTGGATGAAGATTATGAGTGCAAAAAGAAGGAAAAAAAGAAGTTTGTTTCATATCTAGTACAATTGTATTTTTTTCCTCAATGTTGTGTTGTGTTGCTTCGTTAGTTGGTTTGTTTATGCAGAAAAGTTGCATTTTTGGTCAATTTTTGTACTAGTACTGTTGTTACTATGGCCATTTGAAGTTTGAACTAGTTTTTATGTGAAATAGATGTGTGGATTAGAATTTTTGTTCAAAAACGAGAACCAAGTGTATGAATGGTGATGAAGTTCTCTATTTTTATTTTTATTTTTACGTTTTGACGAGGATGAAATTGAAATCTCATTCTCAATCTTGATTATCGTGGCAAATTTTTAGGTGCATACAGTGAATTTCTTGTGCATATTGATTAGGGGTGAGAGTGACAGTTTGAATCATGACACGAATTTAGATAGATTTGAGTTTAAATTAATCAGATTTGTGTCAACTAACTCAGCCTATTTAATGAAGTTGTGTATGTGTCAAATCTGTTTAATCCTCCTACCCCGTTTAATTAAATGGGTTGTGATACATGTTTATTGACTCGTCTATTTTAGGATAATAATGTAATTTTTTAAATGTATATTGTAACAACTGACCCTTTAAATTAAATGGGTTAAATATATGATCAATATTAACCCGCTTTTTTAAGCATTTCGAGTCAGATCGTGTCATTTCTAATCCAGTTATTTAAATGTGTTGGTCGTGCCATATTGTGTCAATCCGCTCATAAATTAAAAGTGGTCGCGTTGTGTAATTCAACTGGTTTAATAATCGGTCGGTTCAAGTTGACCCATTTAACACCACTAAACTTATACACATTAATGATTCCATTAGGGATAACTTCACTTAAATATCCTAAACTATACACCTTTTTCATTCAGATGCCCTGAACTTTTTTTCACATCTACTAACTCCCCATAGTTTCAAAAATTGAAACTGTTAGTGACCCTGTTACCTTATCATGTGCAATGCACATGATAAAAGAGGCAACTTTTCAGTTAATTTTAACTAACAGTTTTAATTTTTGAAACTATGGGGAGTTAGTTGATATGAAAAAAAGTTCAGGGTATCTGAATGAAAAATGTGTATAGTTTAGGGCATTTAAGTGAAGTTACCCCATTCCATTATAAGCAAACATATAATAGTATAATACATAGAGCATGACCCATTTCATGTTTTCAATAAGATCATATCTATGAGCTTCCAAGGTTCTCATGAGATACTATGCCAAGTAAAATAAAACAACTTTCTTTGCATTATTGTGTCTCTAACATGTCTCCTCCACAGAAAAAAAAGAAGAAATTATTTCCATTATATTCTATTTTAATACAAATGTGACAAACTCAAAATATTGTACCAAAAGAAAATAAAAGTTGGCAATAATGCATATATTAAGACTTTATAAACAATCATCTTATTGATGAAGAGTCTTGTGAGTTTCACTACCCATTTCTCATGTCATTTTCTGTATCCCAAATCTAGCTTATGGGAAAGCATATCCTGACCTTTCAGTGATTTGTATCTGAAGAACCGGAACGTCCACAACGGTCACATACATCGGTGGGAGTTGCTGCATGGGAGGCTTTCCCAGGTTTTTCTTTTTGCATCTTCGGTACATCGTGTTCAAGAACATCGCGCAGCGCCTTTGAGCCTTCTTGGAGCTCGTCGAGACTGAAAATACCATATTCAAGAAATTAGGGTTGTGAGTAACCGAGTGGTCGTTATTGTTCACGATTACTAGCGTTTTAGCAATAAATCAAGATAAACGACCATGAAATGTATCGAGCCTATCTCATGATATCACGAGGAAAATGAGCTAATACTAAACCATAGTCAATCATTATTCATGAGCACTTGAATACTTTTATCAGTACGAAGTTGCAACCTTTTTTCCCGGGTAAGAGTTTATTAGAAAAAAACTTAAGGGCAGTCGAGCAATTCCAAACCACCGGTCTTCTGTACAAATAATATGGCCCTATGAGCTAAATGCCGTAGAAGGATTTGCGCAGTCCAGCAATTCCAACATCCTATTATCTTTCCTAGGAATTTACACAAAGTCGAATGATAGGCCAAACGAATGGAAAAATTATCACGTCACATACGCACAAATGAACCATAGTGGTGAAGGCGAGAAAATGGAAGTTTCATAAAGACTCATTGACTATATATGTTCCCTTACCTCATGCAGAGTGGAGGCGTCAATCGGATAATAGTATCATGCGTAGGCTTAGCCAGAATTCCTCTCTCCTTCAACTTCACACAGATGTCAAATGCAGAAACGGGGGACAAACTCTTACTGTTGAGCTCCACGGCATTAAACAAACCTCTTCCTCTCACTTCCTTAATATATTCCGGGAATTGCTTTTGAATTTCCAGTAACTGATCCCTAAGCTCCTCTCCCAATTGAGCCGATCTGCACAACCGTAAAATTATTTATTAGTCACAGCTATCGCACACTTATTTTCATGAAGATACTAGGAAAGTCAACACACTTATTTTAAGACCTATCTTAATCGAACAGTTTGTTTCCTGAAAGTAAATCATGGCATTGGAACGACTAATGACTTTTGTTATTCGTGATCTTGCAAAAAGAGATGTGAAAGAGGTTATTTCCAAGGAAATACTAAGTTCTACATTGAATCCCAAAATGATATATTATTCATCAACCTTCGAGTCCTATAGTCAAAATCATAAACAGATCCAATACCTCTCAGCAAGTTTCTCATCCCTGATCACATCCAGTGAGGCAACCGCAACAGAACTAGCCAACGGATTTCCGCCGAAGGTGCTGAAAAATATAACAAATCACAACACAGTTAGATCCTGAAAGATAAACCTCAAGAAATAAACAAACACCAATGGAAGAACAATTTTCGGGTATAAAAAAAGCATATGTAGAAACAACACTTTATTAACTATCAATAAAGAATAAAGTTTCCAGGTTTTCTATGTACGCATCAAGTCCACAAGAAAATAATCTAGGATCGGCGTCGTTTTGCTAACTTACCAACTCCGCATTGGAACCTTCATTAACCTAGCCGAGAACACCTAAACAACAACATTACCCAAACTCATTGGAATCTTCATGAATCATTACCCAAACAACATTTGGGTCGGCTACATGAACCCTTTAGCAACACTAATTGGAATTTTCTACTTTTATTCTCCTCTTCCACTCTATCTTATGCAACATCAACTCAATCGGAGCTAGTAGATAGACTATTTCATAACTGAGACTAACTATTCTTGCTTTATGTGCTATGTACTATTGCATTATATATTGTTCTAAACAGAATTCTGGATAACAATTAACTAGTGAACAATCTTCAATAAATGGAGTACAAAGCATAATAATATTTTCAAATACAAGTATGGAAAGTGATATAAAAAAAATTGTTAAAAAAAAAAGACACGATAAAAACAGTTAGAATTGCAAACCTTCCATGCTCTCCAGGCTGGATACAGAGCATTACATCTTTGTCCGCAAGCACGGCACTTACGGGTATGACTCCACCGCCCAATGCTTTTCCTAGAATCTGAAGAAAACCATGAAGGAGTTATTTACATATGAAGGCGTATTAGGGTTGGAAATAATGGAAGTAGTTCCTAATTTTACTTGCAATGGCTTTTCATATTAGATATGATATTTCTTTCCTCCGAGAGAATTCAAATTACAAAACGAATAAAAAGACATGACTACGGAAATGATAATTTTGAAACTAAAACTCGTCAAATTAACCAAGGGCCTTACCACTAAATCTGGCCGAACATCTTCCCAATCACAAGCCAACAATCTTCCGGTTCGTGCTAAGCCAGTTTGTATTTCATCAGCAATCATCAAAATATTATATTTCGAACAAAGATCTCGGACTGCTTTCAGATAACCGTCTGGAGGAATTATAACCTGCCAATACAATTAAATGCTCTTAACATAACATAAAATGATAATAGTTAAGAAATGTCCATTTAACAAAGAAAGAAGAAGAAAAAGAGAGAGAATCGACAGAGCACTTTTTGGGGTTAGGACTAATAAACGAGGCAACGGGCCTACATGGACAGACTCAGATTCCATGTTAAGCTTCCAAGTTCCAACCTATAAGCTGAAGCTACTTGGTAATGTGGAATGTGGATGAACAGGTATATGGAACACAACTTATCTCTCCAATCCATGGAGGAAAATTGATCTAGTAAGATAGTTACGGAAAATGCACTCTTTGACTACACACACTAAGGACTTGACAAAACAGTTCCACCTCATGTATCTGATTTTTAAATAAGCCGAGTTTCATGACACGAACACGACCAATTCAACTTGTTTAAATAATTGGGTTCAAAATTACATGACATGACTCGACACATTAAATAAATGGGTTTGAGTTAACCCGACATGACTATATATTTGACCCATTTAGTTTATATGGTCATTATTGACACAATACATTTAAAACCATTTTATTCTTAAATAGGTAGCTAAATGGGTTACATGACCTGTTTAATTGAATGGGTTAGGTGAGTCAAGCGGGTTCAACATGAACACAATTAAGATGAACCCAAACCCGCTTAAATTTGTGTTGTGTTCGTGTCGAATCAGGGGTCATGACCCATATTGTCGGCCCTACTCCAATAGTTAATTCCAAAGCATACATACCCCAGCCTCGCCTTGAATAGGTTCAAAAAGAAATCCAGCAATTCGATCTCCATGTTCTGCATTCCATAACAGAGATAAACAATAAGGTCGGTCTGATTTTCTGACGATAAAGGACTATAATTGGTTATTGGAGAACAAAAACAATGCAGTCGCATAAATTCTGTATTGTGAGTCTCATAAATCCAATAAAGCAAGTCTCATAAGTGTGAAACTCTTTATCAACTCATACCTTTAAATACTTTCTCAAGAGCAGCTGAATCACCAAAATCGACCTTAAGCTGGCCAGGTAGCAATGGTCCAAAACCACGAGTAGCTTCATTGTCACAACTCATTGAGATAACACCCAGAGTACGACCATGGAAGCAGCCACAACATGATACAATGATAGCCTGCATATGGATCAGTTGGAGTAATGAAAAGACGTACGAAACAAGTAACTTCACCGATCCTATAAAATGATGAGTCATTTGACAAAATGCTCACAGAAAACTACAAGTTACAATTACATCATGCTTTTTAAAAAATTATGTGAAAACAGAAAATAGGCTTGAATATGAACTGCATGTGCACACACAGATACACAAAATAACTATATGTTGTCACTTGCAACTGCTTGATAGAGGAAAAATCTATCCCTTTTGTGTCTCTAAAATACCAATAACTATCTGGTCAAAATTAGGTTTCTTCATAAAATGCGGTGAAGGATACACTTGTTACAACTTTGACAAAACTTCAGTTTCTTTTGCCCTTTTATGACGTAGGATGGATACATAGTTATCACAACAAATTTGAATTTAATTATTGTGAGATGGTTCTATTCATAGTCAGAAAATCTAAAAGGTACCTAGTTTTCTAGATATATCAAACAAAGCTGATAATTAGGACCCGAACCTGTGGGTGCCCGATTTTCAACCCACCTTTGCAAGTTCGGGTCACGTGTTAGGACACTGTGGGTACTGCCTGTTCCAGGGTTTACTGCATACTAGATAAGAGCACCAAGTAATAGCTGAACATTCAATAAAAGCACACACCTCATCTTTTGGAATTTTTTTCTTCATGTAACCCCATTTCCTTGCCAACTTCAAGGCTGTTTCCACACCTTCAGCACCAGTGTTCATAGGGAGCACCATGTCATAGCCAAACATGTTCGTCAGTCGCTCAGCAAATATCGGAAACCTGTCATTGTAAAACGCCCTGGAGCTTAATGTAAGCTGCTCGGCCTGTTCTTGTAGTGCTTTCATGATCCGTGGATGACAATGTCCCTACAAAAGCAAAAATGGAAGTTGAATACTAGGTGACTGTCCAAATCAATGTATAGATAAAGAAGAAAAGTATGAGTCAGCTCTAACTACGATAATAGTCTACTGAAGAATGGACTAAAGTAGCATTTGGATAATTGGATTGAAAAAATTGAATGAGAATGGAAATGGGAATGAGATTCTCATTTTGTATCTACTCGTGACTAAAAAAATTATAATCCAAACATGAAGAATGAGAATATGATTCCCTTTTCATTCTTGATTTCCAATCCTAAACAAAATTTCTAATCCAAACACTACCTAAGTTATAAAATAAACTCCTCCACTGATTTTGCATTTCATTCAAGTACACTAACAAAAAATGTCTACCCAATGTGCTAAATTAATTGGAGTGCACTGCAAAACACACAGGATAACTCACCGACTAATGAAAAGGGTCTGTTCAAATAGTTGAGATAAAGAACTGCCAAATGTCAACTTACTATAAATACTGCATAATCTAACATCATCATTACCTGATTAACTGCCGAATAAGCTGATAAAAAATCCAAATATTTGTTGCCCTCTGGATCCCATATAGATGATCCTTTTGCTTGAGAGAATACTATAGGAATTGGGTGGTAGCTGTATTTGAAATAGATACGTTAGATGTTCAGATTTATGAAAATACAATACATGAACCATTGACTTAGGAAACATCTACTCAGAACTCCGAAGAAAGCGTGGCAAATCAAAATCATATACAATAAAGATTCCATCTTTGGAATAAGTTAAAGAACTCCAAAACCACTTTCACCAGTAAGCTGGTGATTCGAGTTTCAGGTAGGGTTTTTAGGGTTGAAAAATCCTAAACTGAACCCGACCGGGAAGAGGTGTGGGTCGAGTTGGTTTGTGGGTTATATATAGAAAATGTGTAGCAGGTTTTCTCGATCTGCGTTTCACAATGGCAAACTCGACATCAAAACTAATAGGATATATTTTATACAACCTAAACCTGCCAAAATGTTAATCAAATTTTGGGTGCCGTGAGTTTGGGTCTAAATTGCCAGCTCTAGCCTCGCCAAATTAGCTGGCCCGCGATGTAGGGGCTACTTGATACTTTAATCATCTTTAAAGTATCGAGCGCATATAATTCCTAGGTCATGCAATTCAGAGACAAAATTAGCTCTTCTGTTCACATTTAAGATGAAAAGCTTTACTTAGTTTGTTTCTAGAGTTCTTTTGCAGTCAATCGTTCTAAGCAATTTCCAGTTTGAAACATGGAGTCTAATATGCATCTCAACATCTGCTTCTCAGGTCAAGGCATTAAAATACAGAGGCCGATCATTTAAGATAGTGTTTATTGATTGAACTAAATATGCCAACTTTACAACCAAAAAATATCCCCCACCCCAGTTCTTGCACTGCAACATATTCAGCTATTTATTCATCATCATTAAATCTTAATTTTTCCAAATAAAGATTTAGTGATTCAGCTCTTAAAATCAAACAGATTTAACAACTATTTTCTTATATATCCTTAAAGTAATCAGATGGCTAATACAATAATGAGAATTATATACCAATTCCATTTCAGAGAAAAACAAACAAAACCCATAAAACTTAAAACTCATCCAGAACTGAAAATGGATAAGCAGCCCAAATTTGCATACATCATAAGAAAACAAAGCAAACCCAGAAGCTAAAACATATACAAAACTGAAATGGTCACCAAAAAAAGCCCAAATTCTCATACATCAGACAAGACTAAGCAAACCCAGAAGCTAAAACATATACAAAACTGATGTGGTCACAAAAAAAGCCCAAATTCTCATACATCAGATGAAAAAACTGAAGTGATCACAGAAATAGCCTAAATTTTCATAGTGACTAAGCAAACCCAGAAGCCAAAACATACCCAAAACTGAAATGGTAACAAAAAATACATTTTTTTTTCATCAATCAGGTGAAAATAAGCAAACCCAGAAGCCAAAACATGAGCACAATCAACACTAGCAACAAAAAACACAGTCTTGAGGTGAATCCGTAACAAAAAAAGGGAAAAGAAAAACAATCTTACTTATGGGCACTGTGTTCATGTTCAAGGTTGATGAGGTGGTGAGAAGATGATGAAGCGATGGAGCTGCTTGGAGCAAGAGAGCTGAAACGAATCTTTCCATTGAGGACCTTCTTCAACCAAAGCTTGGAAGCCATTGATGAATTCCAATTTCAGAACCGTAATTCACTTCTCCTTCTTCTTCTGGTTTTGCCAAATTGATTGATAAGCTCTTGGAAGAGAACAGCAGAATGTTTTCAAAATTTACAATATGACATATACTTAGTATGTTTTTGCATATAAGTCCCTATACTTTAGTTTTTCTGATAAATAACACCCTCTATGCTTTTTTCGGTCTTAACCATGAGGTTTTCGAAGTGAGCCCGCGATCAGCACTTTTAAGCCATACCACACTCTGACTAATCCTCATTCGAGCCGGGTAGGACCACAAGGGCGGCGAAACTCTCCCTACCAGGTTTTAACGCAGCTGCATTTCCTGGGACTCGAACTCGAGACCTCAAGTTAAGCTGAAACAACCTCTCACCAATTGACCCATGCGCTGGGTGGTACACCCTCTATGCTTTCAAGTCTAAACTTTTAATTGTAACTGATTTTTTTGTTATCCAATATATTCGAGCTGATAGCTCGAATTTTAGATCAAATTATTTTAGAATAAGAATCAAAGACGTAACACAAATCCAGCCCACAAGAAGTGTGAGTAGCAAGTTTCAAATTTTTAGGGCAAAATATACGGGTTTAGTGCAAATTGGTCTATCTTGAAAACTGATCGGGATTAGTTTGTGCGACGTATCCCACAAAAAAACGTTGGTCGGGTTTTAGATACTTTCAGTTCCAAGTCTAAGATTTTAGTTGTGATGTGTATAACACATTATCTATTACTCTTTTGAAATAGTCATTTTATCGTTGCGATGACATCAATTTTACATTGGAGAGATGAAATCATAAAGTATAAGGAATCAGTTATAAAAGAGACTATAATTTTTTTTGATCAGTTGAGCTACACAACAAGGGGTAACTCTCCCCTATAAACCCAAATGAACTCACTCCATACCGCATACAGGGAGACTCGAACTTGAGAACTTCAAGGGAATTCGAAACGCTTAAACCGCTTGGCCCAATCTAATTTGGTATAAAAGAGGTTATCATTTATCATTAAAATAAAACTATATATAAAATATTGGGTAAATTGTCACCATAGTACCTGTACTTGTTGAAACTATGGAGTTGGCCCTCGAGTAGTT
>JAYMTF010002100.1:0-19637 GCA_036897485.1 Pelargonium nanum | reverse complement strand
GTAAACCGCTAGTAGTGGTTTGGTTTGAAAATTAGAAAAAAACCGACCAAACCGACCGCCGACCACCCCTAATAGAACACAGTTCAATGGAAAAGAGTTCCAATCCCTATAAATGCTCAAAAAAACAAGTCAAAAGTCATGCATCCTGGAAATACACTTCTTTCAGGGTATATTAGGTCAGACAGACCACATGCAACAATGAATATAGAGCATAATGCCCAATGTTCAGAAATCATTTGGATAAAAAGACACTTCAGATTAAGACATGGCTCTTGATATTTCAAAGGAAGATTCTAATTTTCTGATACCTTTACAAAAATACAAACCCTTCTAAATCTTACTCACCACATCATTTCAATCTACAACTATTATATACATATTGATGAATAAAAACCAATGACTTTAAACAAGCATTTGAATATCAGACAAGGAAATAGTAGCCAAAAGACCATAACAGTCTAAAAAGTAACAATACAAGAATGAGAATTTAAAGTACACAAGTAGATGCAAACATTTCTACCCTTGATAAACTAAACAAGGAACATGGATTATGGATACACATCAGATGTGTTTTAGAAACACAGCTCAAATCAAATCAGTCTAATTATATGACTATGTCATAGCAGAGCATGGACAGAGTTAAGTCAAGCAACAAACTAAACAAGTAACATGGATGCACATAAGATGTGTTTTAGAAACACAACTCAAATCAAATAAGCCTAACAAGTATATGACTATGTAATAGAGGAGAATCAACAGTTAGACGAGTCAAGCAGCAACTATGTTCTCTACAAAGGATGAAAGCTTAAGCATATCATTGAATTTGAACCAGAATACAAAGAGGGAGATATCCCTTCTATAACTATTCATTTGCTGAAAGGGATAGGCAAAATTACAGAGGTAGGGACATATTCTTGATAGGAAACAAAAAAACAAAAGTTGTCAATATCAAACCATTATCAGGAGATGTCCAAGCATTGTAACAGCCTAAATGACTACACTATCCTTCTTTTCAGGTTCCTACTCATCATCTTCATCCTACAAATAGCAAGGATAAGCAAGTTAGTACAACATGATGAATAAAAAGGTCAGATAGTACTAACTCTAAGTCAGCACTCCACAACTAACCTCACCACTGCCATCCTCTTCATCATCTTCGTCATTTACCTCAGAAACCGACTTCTCAGATTCTTCTCCTTCCTCAGCCTTGGCATCATCAGCCTGATAATATTATAGCAGAGAACACATTACAAACAATTCAACCAATGAATAAATAAAGTAGACATCAAAATTGACAGAATTACCTGTTTCTTGTTATAAGCTTTTAGATGCTTTTCATATTCTACTTTCCGAGCATCTGCCTTTTGCACATAAGGAGCCTTCTCCTGGAATTAAGATCAATGAAATGAGCTAACCACTCAATTCACCAAGTGATACAAAACTCAGTATGCACAGTATGAATTACTTACAGCAGTGGAAAGTGACTTCCATTTTTCACCACCAGCCTTGCCAACCTAATTGTTGCAGAACACGACAATAAGGTTGGTTTCAGTAAAAACTGAAGTAATGCAATGGTGTTACATGCAGTCAAATCTTCAAATACTTACAACAGACACTGATTTGTTGTTAGGGTGCTTCTCTTTGTACTGCTTCCTGAACTCCTCCCTATTTAGATATTAAAAAATTCAAAAATATTAAACTAGGTAAGTTCAGTAAATCAACAAAACAGCATACTGAATATTGAGTAAACCTTCTCGACATAATCATATGGAATATTCAAGTCAAGGAAAACATATATGGCATCATTTTCAACGAGAAATGTATACACACTCAAATTTAATAGATAAAATGACAAATATAATGTGAACGTTCACTGAAAACAAACAAGCGAACACGAATTAGTCGGGAAAAAAGGACGATAACATACATGAATACGAAGAAGGCACTGGCAGGCCTCTTAGGCTTGGTAGGGTCCTTGACAGCCTTCTTAGCGGTCTTCTTTCCGCCCTTAGCTACGGCGGGCGCCTTGTTCACAGCGAGCCTGCCGCCGAAAAAAAAAAACACATCAAAACGTCAAATCAGAAACACAGAAGCCACATTCTCGCATAAGTCGATCGCTAGATCTAAGATCCGCCGACACGAAGACTAAGAATAAATACAAAACAAAAGTGAGCGAACTTACTTGGTGCTCTTAGTCTCCGACCTTGATCTACCTCCTTTCATGGCAAATCCTGAAAGTCAACAGTTCCGGATCAGCGAAAATCGATCAGAAAACACCAAAAACGGTAGGAAAGCGACAGAAATCGATCGAATCTACCTTCTGGCGAGCTAGGGTTAGCTAGGTTTTGGGAGAGAGAGAAGAGCTTGCGAGAGGGACTGTAATATGCGAAGGAGAGTAGTGTGAAGAGAGACGCTTAAAGGCGGAGATATTATGTTTTGGGGGAAATTGAAATTCAATTGCGCACGAAATGTGAGTATCGGGGTTTAGGCGGGATTTGATATTTCATTCCACGTCAGCGATCCGCGCGCTCTTTCAGATTTTGGTGCTTAGATCTTAAGCTTTGTGTTTCCTTTGTGCTTCTTGTGTGCTTGTTCATTCCGAAGTCGTCGCTCTGTGGGCCCTCTTTGCTACTGGGCCACACTAAAATATGGGCTTAGGCCCAAATATTTAATCAAATCAAAAGCCCAAGTTCTGATCCATCGTCTTCTCCTAGGCTGTCACGGACTGTTATATGCTGGAACTACCAATTTTCAATATATGATTAGGGTTTTTGATTGTATATGTATCCACTGCCTCCATTTTTCGCTCTAAACCTCTCAAATCTCCATTTCCAGAGTTTTGTTGTTGCAAGTTCTTGCTTTTGTGTGGTTCTGGGTGGACAATTTCTTCAATAATTTCTTTGTATTATCTTCAGTTCAAAAAAAAAAAAAATGGATTGTTTCAACTGTGCATATGATGGCTTACACTTGATCCCTGAACTTAAGGTAAGTTCTTGTTGACAACTTCATGTTCTGATGCACTTTGTTTGATTTTCTGTTCTCTGCTCTTTCTGCAAAATTAGTGCACACTTGATCTTTGAACTTCAGGTAAGTTCCATGTTGACAAGTTCATGTACTGATGCTCTTTTCTTTGTACTTATGTGTGTGTTTTCTTCTTTTCTTGCTTGTTGCAAAGTGAAGGTACATAATGGTTTACTCTTTGAACTTTTGTGTTGGTGCTCTTTCTTTGCAAATTTGTTTCATTTTCTTTTCTCTGTTGTTGCAAAGTGAGTGCACATGATGGTTTACACTTGATCTCTGAACTCCAGGTAAGTTCCATGTTGACAAGTTCATGTTCTGATGCACCTCCATTTGAATACTTTCTTGGATTATATTTCTTTTACTAATGCCATATCCTTTTAGGAATGTCTACTCTAATATGACATTAGAGTCAATTGCTAAAACTTGTAAAGTGACATTTTTCTCAATTTAAAAGAAGTGATGCTAGGAATAGCTGTTGTCTCTCAGGTCCTCGGCATATTATTTGCTGTTCTCTAATGTTGGCCAAAACTTTAATTCAAAAGACAATGTGTTTAATTGTCTGATTGTTATTTATTGGTGTTTGGGTTAATTTGTAGACTAAACATGGGTAGCAAATCATATATAGCTGATATGGATGATAGGGGAGTTCTAAATGACAGAATATATGGGTGATGCTCTAGTTGGTGCACTCCTGGGCCAACAAAGAATGATATGAAATGATTGAACAACCATTTGATAGACTTGAAGAATTGATATTTTTAATCGTTTGAGTGGCTTTATGTGGATTCCAGAAACAGACACGTGGAATGTGGAGATGGAAGTATAGAAAGCATTGAAAAGTTTCGCTCTTTTACTGTATAGTAGTTGGAATTATGTACTATATCTATGTGTAGAACTGATGTTCGATTGTTATCTTTGCCATGGATAAATTCTGATACAAAAAAGAGGATGAGTACTGCAATTGCTAACTATGATAAGTTGTTTTTGCTCTTTGCAAAAGATAGGGTAACTGGTTATTCTTAGAAGGTTGTGAACAAACTAGCCAATTGTTTGATAGTATTGGTCATGTGATGTCACTGAACCACATCAGTTTGCTTTGGCGGATTTAAATGATGTGATTGATGGCAATAGTCGGTTAGCAATTTCTGTTGTCTGCAACATAATTCAAAGGTTAAGTGCAAGGCTCAAAGGGATGATGTGTTTAAGAGAGTTTTCACAATCACTGGAGAAGGTACCAAAGATGCTGCAAATGCAATTAGGAAGGAACTTATATTGAAGAGAGAAGTGGCTTTCTTTGGTTGCCCAGGCATTGAATCCCAGGGAGATTTTGCTGCAGCTAATTGTTTTTTTCTTGTGTAAAGCTTGTGAGATATGATGGTTTTAGATATTGATTAGGAACTCCTATAATTGTACTACTTTTTATTTTGAGAAAAATCAGTAAAAAGTAGTTAGTGTTTTATATTTTTGTTCTATTCTCCTTCACATGTGTTGTAACAAAACTTAAGTGGTATTATCTAATTTATTAAAGGATACTATTGATAATTCATGGTTAACTAACTTTCAAAAAAAAGAAACAAGACATTATTTGAAGAAAATAAATACTAACAAAGGATTTACTTATTTTAGGACATGAAGTAAAAGAAATTTCAATTCATTTATAGAAAGATAAGTTTTTTTCTTCTCAAATGTGTCATCTTATAACAGATAAATGATCCAAGAATTGCAAGTTAAAAATACTGTATATTTCTTATTAGGTTACAAATTCACTTTAAAATAGTGAAACAATAGACTTCTTAGTATTCTCTTCTAAGAACATTGAGTTGAAATTTGTAAATGTTATTTAATAGTCTATAGGTGGTTGAATGTTGGTTTGGCAATTTGGATAGCTAATGACATAATCATCTTCTCCTTCAAACCTCTTGTGGGAGCTGTATGACTGAAATTATTATTGTCAAATATCAGCAAGACAGCCAATAAGAATGTTTACCAAAAAAGACCCAAAAGATTGGGACAAAAAAAAAGTAAATAAATTCAAATTCATAAAGGTATATGGGTAGTGAATGGGCTTTTTATTGGGCCACAGGCCCACGTATACATTTGCTTGCCACTCTAATTTTTAAATAAAAAGGCAGTAAGGTAACATCTCCCAGTTTCAGGCATTGCTCTTTCTTGCTTCCCTCCGCCGTCCGCACCCAACAAAACAAACAACACAGCACAACACAGACCAAAAATGAAAAATCCAAAACCGTCCGACACATAGTGAAGAGCCAGTAGGCAACAGCAATCTGAGCTTGAAATTTTTTATCTACTGTCGCAGCTTGACGCCCATGTCTTCAGGTTGGTATGCAATACAAATTGCACACCAGGTGTTCGATAAAATTCCTGTAAGAAGTCCAATGTACTGAGTTTCCTTCTCTGTCGTGTACTTTTGTCCCACCGGGTTTCTAATAGTTTTAGCGTCCAATTCAAGGCAATGGGTGGTGTTTTGTTTCCAGCTAGCTCATGTTGCATTACACTGGAAAGAAATGATAGCATGGTAACAACATTCATGTGGAGGTCTTATGCAAGAATGCACAAAAGAAAACCGCACAAAAACGTTCGCTATCCCAAGCACAACCAGCCTCCACCGGACCTCGGGGTTAACTTGTTCCTGAAGAAGCCTAGCATTGTCACCGAGCCTTCTCAAAAGGATTCATTTAACCATGACACAGCCGACTCAATTGAAGAACAGCAAGAAGAAGAAGAGGAAGGTGCTGATGATGTTTGGGACTCTGGTGAGATTGAGGCAATTTCGTCTCTTTTCCAAGGAAGGATTCCGCAGAAACCTGGTAACTTGTACCGTGAAAGGCCTCTTCCGCTTCCACTTCCTCACAAGCTTCGGCCCTTGGGATTTCCTACACCGAAGAAGCATATTAAGTTGGCATCGCCAAAGGTTGCCTCTTCACGGGCTTTGTTGTCTAATCAAGTGTACAAGAATCCGACCGTCCTTGTTGGTCTTGCAAGGGACATCGGTAAACTTTCTTCAGAGGAAGATGTGTCTGTGATTCTTGACCAGTGTGTTAGGTTCCTTCGGAAGGGCTCCCTGTCTATGACAATTCGAGAATTGGGTCACATGGGTCTTCCTGGAAGAGCTCTACAAACCTTCTGTTGGGCTCAGAAACAACCACTTCTGTTTCCCGATGATTTGATTTTGGCTTCAACGGTTGAGGTCTTAGCAAAGAACCATGAGTTGAAAGTGCCGCTTGACTTGGAGAAGTTCACTAGTTTGGCTAGTAGGGGTGTGGTTGAGGCAATGGTGAGGGGGTTCATTAAAGGGGGAAGCTTGAAACTTGCTCTAAAGCTTTTATATGCTGCCAAGAATGATAATAGAATGCTGGACCCAAGCATATATGTGAAGCTGATATTAGAGCTTGGGAAGAATCCAGATAAACAAGTGTTTGTATTGTCTTTACTTGATGATCTTGGACAAAGAGAAGACCTGAACTTAAGTCAGCAGGACTGTACAGCTATCATGAAAATTTGCACAAAGCTTGGCAAATTTGATACTGTGGAGAGCCTTTATAAATGGTTTAAAGAGAAGGGGAATGATCCATCTGTAGTTATGTACACTACTTTGATTCATAGCCGTTATTGTGCGAAAGAGTACAGGCAAGCATTGACTGTGGTTTGGGAAATGGAAAGTTCAGATTGTCTCTTAGATCTTCCAGCCTTTCGTGTAGTCATAAAGCTTTTTATTGCTCTAAATGATCTCTCAAGGGCTGTAAGATATTTTTCTAAACTCAAGGAAGCAGGTTTTTCTCCAACATATGACATTTACAGGAACTTGATTCAAATATACATGTCTTTTGGGAGGCTGGCTAAATGTAAGGAGATCTGTGAAGAGGCAGAAATATCTGGATTCAAGTTGGATAAACAACTGACTTCACAGTTGTTGCAACTTGAAACAAAAATAAGGTTAGGCTCCTAAGTTCTAGTGGTTAACTCTATTTTTTTCATGTAATTATTTTATCATGTATGGATGCTTTATATGTTAATATATCCTGTATATTTCTTAAGTATAATATTTGGAGCATATAAATTATGATCTATGAATGGAAAGCATTTGAATTTGTTAAACTTTACTTCAACCTAAAAGGGGAGGGTCCAACTGGTATTTCAGGTAGCATCAAACACCACATACTTTCAATGTTAGATACTTCAATAGAAGTGATTTCACCTAATGAATCTTGAACAATAAACAGAAACATATATCCATACATACTCAACTAAGGTCAAAATTATACATGCCGCATTATCTATTTTGTATGTGGGTACATATATCCATAATCTCTATCTCTACTTCAGCTTCTTAGTGTTGCAATTTATAACGTGCTCCTTCCATGTATCCTTTTGAAGATATATATCATAAACAGTTGTTTCTCTGCATGCTCTAACAATAACTGTTGTTATGCTCCTGGTGACAGACCTGTGATTCAGAAAATAGATAGGACCAATAAAGGATCTAAAAGGTTTGATGGACCTGAATAGAGCATAGTAACCTAACCAATGGGGTATTTGCCTCAACAAATATGAGGATAAATATGTGGCAAGTTGAATTTAATTGGTTCCCTCATCAGTTTATCAACCATCTCTTTCGCCAGTTAATCATCTTTACTAAATTTACCTAGTTCCTTGAAATTTAGACTGAGGTAGTGAGTCTATAGTGTATCATATATGTACTCTTAATTAAAGTTGACCTTATGCCATGAAGAATCAAGCTTTTCATTTGAAAGCATATGAAGTCCAAGAGGAATCTTTCTAAGAGGTGAAATAGAATTACCGGTAAAAACGGAGCTCCCGCTTTCCGTTATACATGCACATTCCTCCCTTTCAGTGTGTTAGGTTTACTTACTTTTCCTTGGATGGTGATGACTGATGAGTTCTCCTATGGGTCTGTTGGAGGCATAAACTTGTTACATAATGAGCTTCTTTCTTCATTTCCTCTGTAAAATCCCTGGATTGTTTGCACCCTACAATATTTCGAGAAAAGAAAATTAAAACTACAAGTCTCACTTCTTCTTTTTTTTTTTTTACTGAAGAGCCTGGGAATACATTTTAAGACTAAAGTTACATGGTTAAAGGATATTAAATAAATTGGTAAAATGATGTAAAATTGGTTGAAACAGAGGTTCCAGTATATACTATTATTGAGTGGATATAAAGAACATACCTCTAAAAATTCACAGGCACTTACTCCTTGCCTCTGGAACGGTTTTAGGCTCCCATACATTAGCAAGAAAAGCCACTCTCCCATGTCTTGAACAAACCAACCATGTCCCAACTGCAACCTCATCTATCCTTCTCAGTATGTCACGGCCTTCCCACCATGATATCAATCATCAGAATTCAAAATAATAACAAAAACAAGCACGTCGTAGTTGATTGAATTCACCTGTTGTGATGCTCATCTTTGTTTTGCAGGAGGATTCCCTAGTAGAGAGGATGATCTTCTCAAACAAATGCTGCTATACACATGTTTGATTTTTTATTCTCTTTTTTTGAGTGAATGATACACACACGATTGAGTTGATATTATTTATATCAACCAAAATGATTGAATTGATATTTGCAGTGTGGACTGACCTTTTTTTTTTGGGTCCAAGGTTTTTGAGGCTTGACCTTTCTGGATTATACCAAAAATATAATTTCTGGAAACTGTGAACTGTGCAGAGATGCCTATTCAGTATCTCTGTGTGCATGTGTGAGTTTCTGACTTGGATTATATCAGTTGTACATATTTTATGTATCAGTAAGCTACTTTTCGTTCTCCTAGAGGCTAGAAATCAGTAAAATTATAGCTTTTGTTTCAAAATATTAATCTCATCATACAATCTTATCAGTACCTGTTAAAAATTTAAGAGCGTACTTGTGTCAGTAAACTATACAGTACCTTTTATTCTCCTGGAAATAAGTAATTACAGTTCGTGCTTCACAACATTAATCTCGTCTTATGATGTTATCAGTACATGTAAATGTTTCGAGATTCAATCATTTTATTAGATTGAAAAAACTTTAATACTTAATGAAGTATTCCTTCACCATATACTATTGATAAGGTTCTCCTTTGTCGATAGACTGTTGTTATCATTGTGTCGTCATGGGCATTCGAGTGTAACTGATAGACGTCAAAATGATGAAGTCTGAGACTCTGAAATCTGAATACTCTAGTTTACCTTGTAGAAGTCTCTTTCAATGATGCAGAAACACCAAACAGGCTGTGAAATTCTTGCAATACCCCAATTTGTGCTTGAAATCACCAAATTTGCAGTGATAGTTGTTTGATGGTCTTGTGATGTCTTCAGGTTTGTTGTGATATAGATCATTACTACCTGTTTGATCATACTCTGGTGAGAAAATGGATTTGCCGCGCATTTCCTTGAATAGAATGATGCAAAATCAGTCCATCCTTGCATGCTGGACATCCTATGAAATACAGGAAACTAGTCAAACATGAAGATGTATGAAAATAGAATGCACACTCTGAAATCACTTGAGGTTCCATTTTCTTGTTATCTAAAAGTATGTTCCACAGGTTTCTGGATGCAGATGTAGAGATCTTTTGGCATCATCTGATTATTATCTTGCACTCAGCTTTTTTTCACATATTTTAGCTTACAGATTGATGAAAAACCCTCCACTCTCAACTTTCAAACTTCTTCAACTCCTGATTTTTGAACCTCCGAACGTATTGACTCATAACTCTCAACTCATGACCTAGTCCTATAACCATGACTTATCTCTCAACTCATGACCTAGCCCCTTAACTCCAATACTTAGCTTTCACTTCAAGACCTAACACTCAAACTCCAAATATTATATTTCAGCTGTCATGACCTAACTACCTAGTGGCAAAAGACGTCACCAAACTACCTCCCGATGTGACCCCATGCGTCTAGCCCCTGACCAAACCCAGCTCACCCAAAACATCCGACAAAATTGGACCTGAGGATATCACGCTCAGATTGGTAAAATTTATCAGAAATCGTATAAATGTTCGATCAATTGGTAAGCATGTCTAAGAGATCTTGGCCAAGGTACGTCACTTTCTCGACTTCATCTCTTAGCTCCACTTTGGGCCCCAACTTGAGGCTCCATGAGAAGAGACATCGTAGCTACCTCATATGGATCCTACCATTGTCACCGAGACTATGTTTTTTGACTCCTTATTATGAAATAATCATTACCTTATCATGACATCATCATCAACCAAATCACATAATACCACATCGCCGTGTACCTACACTTTGTGAGTATAAATACTCCATCGACCCCATAGGTAATAACTTTTATCTTTTTATATTCCACTTCATTCTATACATTTTTCAAATTTCTACTCTCCATCTTTTTCTTGGTAGTTTGGTAATGCCCATTTCACCTTGGTAGGTGGTGCTTATTCCCACATCGAGTTGTAATTTGAGACATGAGCCTTGAGTTTCACTAAATGATGTATTCTTGTTCATAGTGTAGGCCTTAACTCTAAAGCTTATATTGAAATCCAACCTAAAATTTTTATGTTCAAGTAGAAGACAAATCACTTATTTAAAAAAAAACAAGATTACATGTCCATCTTAATTTATTTTCAATAAATAATTTATATATATTTATTTTGATATCACACTTCAACTTATCTAAAAAAAAAATCCTTTATACAGAAAAGTGTGTGCACTATTTTTGTTGTCATTTTATTTTCCCTCAAAATGAGTTGTCATTCATTTTCAATAAAATTAGTTACAAAATGGCATACATGAAAATTGCAGTTGTTTTGCTTTGTTTTTGCAAAGAAAATTGCAAGAGTGTACACACACAACCCAACCCAACCCAACCGACCGCACCAAACCCAAACGTTACCGTAACTCCGTCCCTATCACGTGCGAGCTGTTCACACGTGCCGACCCCGCCCCAATATTTTATAAATTATAGTAAACAACAAAAATTGAAATTGAAATTAAAATATAAAAAATAAAAATAAAATACGCAACGCCTGGTGGTGTGCTGGTAGACAGAGAAAGGAAGAGACCGAGAGAGAGAGAGAGAGAGAGAGAGAACAAATATGGGTAAGGTGGAGGAGACGATGACGAAGAAGAAGAGGAAAAAGGGACGTCCCTCTCTTTTGGAAATTCAAAAGCGAAACCTCAAGCAGCAGCAGAAATCGCAGCCCGAACCTCCCTCCCAATCAAACCCTAATTCCTCCCCATTCGGCACCACCCGCTCCACTCGCCGGAACCCTACCCTCGACGCTAAACCGGAATTGGCCTCCGACGACGACGACGAGCGCAGGAAGAAGAAGCACAGGCTCCTCCACGGTCTCAATTCCGGGAATTCCTCCGCCCCCAATTTGGTTCCCGATTGGAATGGCGATGCTGAGAATTCCGACGCAGCTCTCAAGATGCGCAGGATCGGCGCCGCCGCCGCCGGATCTGACGAAACGGTGATGATCAGCTTCTCCAATTTTGCCATTCGTAAAGCTCTGGTTCGGGGTTTATGTGAAAAAAAAGTTTTTTTGGACACGAAATAGAGTTATTGGTATTAATTGTGGGCGGTTTTGATTTTTTATGGAGCATAAGGGGAAAAAAAAGCTGAATCTTTTTTGGATTTCGCGCGTTATTTGAATTTTCTGGTGGACTGGTTGATCCGAAGTGAGTGAGTGGATGGGTTTGACTCGGTCAATTCATTTCTGGGATGGAGTTTCAGTTTTTATTTATTTCCTATTACTCTAAATCTTGTAATTTTTTAATTATTCTTGATTGTCTGTATTAAATCTGGACCTTTTATGCTAAACCCAAAAATAATTCAAGCACCCACCAATGTCGGTAAAGTTTTTATTTGTCTCTTGTTTTTAATTATTTATTTTCACTTGTGATTCTGCAAATAATAGCTTAGCTTACTGCACTATTTTTGTATTTATTTTGTTCGTTAGCATGATATTTTAACGATGATATATTGGTTGCAGGATGAAAAGGTCTCGAAAGCGACCGACACTAGAGATGGTATCAGTCAGTCTCAATTTCTTGCTTTCTGGGAAGAATTTATTCATTTATAGTAGTAATTAATTTTGAGTATGTTTGTGTATGTGTGGACAGGGTCACTGGTTGAGTCCGGCCCCACGACACCTTTGCCAGACAAAAAGTTGTTGGTGTTCATTCTTGACAGGCTTCAAAAGTTGGTGTTTAATTTTCACTACTTCACTTAGATTTCATTTCTTTTTCTTTCTTATGCTCTTTTCAAATGGGTTGGGAGTTTTGATTGGTTTGGCTAATCTTTTTAATTGCAGGAAAGACACTTATGGAGTCTTCTCTGAGCCTGTGGATCCAGAAGAGGTGCATTTTTCTTCTGCAGATTTGCAGATTTGCAGATTTGAATACCCATTTCTGGTATTGATGTGGATATTTTTTCTGGTTTGAGTGCAGCTTCCTGATTATCATGACATCATTGAGAATCCCATGGACTTTGGAACTGTGAGGAGAAAACTGGATGAGGGAGCTTATGCCAGCTTGGAACAATTTGAGGTTGTTTTTTCCGTTATGTGTGTACTTAACCTGTCTCATCTAACTGGTTATTAAATTTGTGTTGCTTGTCTTCTTGTGATTCTATATTATTTAGGTGTACATGTGCTTGTGTATTCTCTTGTTGGAATCTTTTGCTGCCTCAAAATGTAATATGTACTTCAGCTTGGCCCTCAGCATCCTGATCTGCTGCAGTTCTTGGCTATAGTTGGCTGTAGTGGAATTTTTTTTGTTCTTAAAGCTTGGCTTAAGTCTTCTTGTTATTGTTTTTTTTTCTTTCTATATTGTTTCCTTTTGGTCTGCATGATAATTTACCACCAATGTAATTGCTTTTAAGATATAAAAGGTGGAGGATAAAAAAAAAAGGATGAACAGGGTAAAAAAAGAATTTATTCTGTAATCAGTCATGATATCCCTTGAGGAGAATATTTTAGAGTAGCTTGTGGTTCCTGTTTTGGTTTTGCTGTACTGTAACTCGGTCTCCACTTCTTCAGTGATATGGACGGGACAAGCTTAGCAATCAAGAAACTTTTCTTAGTGTTTTTATATGTTGAGTGAAGTTCTTATTTGACTGTTAGTTTTCAGGTTGAAAACTACTTCCTCTAATTGGGCCAAGTGATCCTGTGATTGGACAAGGAGAATGCAAAAGCATGGATTATATCTAGCCATGCTTTAAGAATAAAATACATCTAATTACAACCAGAAGCATTTTTTTATCCTGTTAGAGGATTAGGATTAGGATGCTATTAATCTTGGTTCAAGGTGTACAAAGGATATTCTTTTATGGGTCATGGTCCTGTAGTGAGTGTTTATGCTTTATTTGCAGTTTTATTGACCTCTTAATTCACTATCCCTCCCTCTTTATTGTGATGCCTTCAGTTTTCTCTATTCTCACTTTGTTCAAAACCAGAAGTTTCCCTACCATCCCTTCAAGTTTTCTTTTCTCCCACTTATAGAAAAGTGAAAAAAAGAAGGAAATGTTATTACTGGAATGCTGCTTAAAGATTCTGTTTTTGAATGCTCTTAGCCATAATTTTTTATTGTGACTTCCTGAACTCCCAGTGTTGTTAAGTATCTTTCATTAATTACTTCATGGTTATCAGTGTGCATAACTTTCCTAATATGTCATTGGATTTACAATGGTCAACCCCTTGCATATATGAGTGTTCTACAAGCTACAAGCTGTGAATGTTAAGATGAGTTAGTAAGAATGAAAGGTGGTGCAATGAGCTTTTGAGAAAATAAGGTCAGTTTCAATAATTCAATTGTAGGCAAGATGAGAGGAAGTAGCTGGTTGGTGATTGTGTATTGAACTTTAAAACATTTTGGTTTCAAGGGTTATTAAGATGTTTACTCTTACGCTCCTATGAACTGTAGGAAGATTCTGAAGTTTAATCTCGCTATAATTGTATTGAGCGTACATGTATTAGGAAGAAATAAGAAATCTGCTTTGCTCATGATTAAGAAAAAAGGAATAAGACTTGTACTCTTAGGTGAAGGTTTGCGGCTGAGATTGAGCACTCTTATTATCGCTTAATTGCTTGACTTGTACCATTAACTAGCATCGAAATCGATATATGAATTTTTCAATAGGGTATCAGTATGTCGTAAGCAGATCTTTTTCAGGTATCTGATGACAAGAATGAAATGTTGTGTTCACGTAGTTTGTTCTTCAGCAATTCAAGCACAAAATGTTTGTTGTCTGCTTCATGTTATGTCCTTATTAAATCATATTTATTATTTTGGCATGTTAAATATTGTAATGAATTGATTGCTATGTTTAATTGGACTTATCTTTCGAGAATTCATTTTTAAGTGAGATACTAATACCTCAACTAAATGAAGGAAGATTTTTTTGCATGTATATCATTTTTTTGCCTGAAATATGTTGATTTCACAGGAAAGTGATTTTTTTTTTGTTTGTCCATGTTATGCAGAATGACGTGTTCTTGATATGTTCAAATGCAATGCAGTATAATGCACCAGATACCGTTTTCTTTCGACAGGTATCCTCGTTTTTGTCAACTTGTATGATTGTTCCCATTTTAGACAAAAAAAATTCTTATTTGGTATTTTTATTAGGCGAGATCCATGCAAGAGCTGGCAAAAAAGGATTTTGACAATTTGAGGCAAGATAGTGATGATAGTGAACCACAACCCAAGGTTGCAACTGCAAGAAGAGGGAGGCCACCTGGCAAGAACATGAAAAAGTTACTAGGCAGGTCTTCTTCTGAGCGTGTTGGTCCTGAGTTTTCTTCTGACGCTACTCTTGCTACTGGAGGAGATAATGGAAGCTGGCCAAATACTTATAATTTAAGAAAAATATCTACTCCAGATAAGTTTCACCTCACCGATGCATCAGTTAGGAGCTCTCATGGATCGCACATTGGTGATTCTTATAGCAACTGGTTGTCTGAGTGGGAGAATGAATTTCCAGGTTTGGATTTCAATTCATGTATTCATGCACCTTTTTTGTCCAAGTCATAATCCTCTGTGGTGTGTTTTTAGTGGCAACGTTCCTTAGGTCTACCTCTTGGTAGCCTCCAAATAGTCCACCTTTAATATCGAGTTGAACTCATGATATGGTATCCCTTTCATTGAGGAAACCATTTGTCCTAGTTGACTTGATATTCAATTGCTCTCTATTGGTGTTCTAAATGTTAATGTATTTCAATTTTCTAGCTATTGAAGTGGATTTTGTGCTATTTTTCTATTGCCTTGCAGCCTCTGTATTGAAGGCTGTATTGAAGTATGGGAAGAAACCATTTGCAGTAGATGAGAACAGGCGGGAGTCGTACAAGCTTTCATTGGCTTCTGAGCAGGAGCCATCTGTCTTGAATACCCTTCAAGGAGAACCGAAGCAATTAATGGCAGTATGTATCATTGGAATCTGATTTGCTTTGTTCTGTTCTTTTGCCAAGAAAGTTTGAATGACTGACATACAGTGTACTGATTTGGAGGAGCTTTTAGTATAAATGTATTTGTAGCTGGTCTTTGTGTATTTTCCAGTCTGTGGGCGGGTTTCTTTGCTCAAAATGCTATCAGTTTTTTTGTGTGTGTGTGTGTGTTCTTTTAATCCTGTAAAAGATGTTTGTCATAAAGTGGCAACAATCCATGGGTCATCTTATTAGATATTAGTTTGAGGCATAGAGATCGGTGTCCTTGGATGTTGGGTACTTGCTAACTCCAATATTATTCATTTAACTATTTACTTTTTTATGGGTCCTTTGTAAAGGGCTGATTTATTGACACAAGTTCTTTTGGTCTGAATGTTCATCAGGTTGGCGTACAGATGGAACATGGTTATTCAAGGAGCCTAGCACGATTTGCTGCAGATCTTGGCCCTCGTGTATGGACGATTGCTTCTAAGAAAATTGAGTGCGTTTTGCCTAATGGAGTCAAGTTCGGTCCTGGGTGGGTAGGAGAAGATGACGTTTCAGTAAGGCAGCAGCTTTTATGTTCCGCGAATCAGAAATCTGCAAGCAACTCTGTTCTAGATGACCATATGAGTAGACTGCTTCCTCAAAATACTTCAGGCCCAAGCACCATTTCAGATAGAACTTTTATTAAGGAAGAATGCATGGTGGAACCGATCAATCCGAATTCTGAAAACAAGTTAATCTCACTGAACAGCATAGTAGATGGTGGGATCAGGCCTATGCCTCATCAGATGCAGCAGGATCCCGTAATTTCTCAGGGTACGAACGGTTACACTGGTGGGTTTATGCACAGCTTTCCACCTCAAATTGGTTTGCAAAGAGCAGGCACGTCAACGGGACATATCAGCTTAGATGAGGCTCACATGCCTTCTCGAATGCAAGGCGGTGGCATGGCTGCAATTAGTAACACTGGCGGATCTCCAATGTCGCCCGAACTTAGGTTTCCAGAAAGATTAAGTGGGTTGCAGTCCAGATTTCCATTGAAACCACATGCAGCAGCAGCAGAAGGGAAATCACATTGGCAAGGATCATCAGTTTCCCCCGACCTGAACATGAGATCTTTTGAACCAGGTTCGCCTAGTTCTTCAAAGTTGCAAATTGGTTCTCCACAGCAGCCGGATTTAGCGTTGCAGCTGTGATCACAGCTGCAACGTATAGATTAGTCGGTTTCTTAGTGGCGGGATCATTCAGCTAGCTCCTTGAAATAAGAAGAGAATAAAAACAGGAATTTAAGGGTGTTTGGGCTGAGTTGGAAAGGGAGTAGTCATGTACAGATTAATGTAATTGGAAAGTTAAGAGGCTAGATTGATACAGATTTTAATATAATTGAAATGGTTAAAGATTAGAAGTTGGGCGGGTTGGTCACATGTAACAATATGAGTCTTGGTTTTATATATTGCAGAAGTGATTAAATTGATACAATCTGAGACTTGAAGACTGAGACCTTGAAGCACATCTTAGGCTTAAACTCACCCTTTGTTTTCTCACATCTCTTTGGCATCATTGGTCAAAGCCAATGATTTGGAAATTATCCTCAGTTGCATTGGTGCAAGGAAATTGGGATTGTTGGTCTTGACAGTTTATGAACTAGATGCTTCTTGGAAAAAAGATCTTATCCATGCCAATTTGATACTACTTTGTGGCACATTTGGCTCTCTTATAACAATCATATTGTGTTTAATGATTTGGTCGAAGTCTACTTTCCTCAAGATCACATCATTGTCCTTCTCCTTAACTTGTAACAGTCTGGATTCCAAGCTACCCTTTTATAAACTCATCTTTGTTTTGCTGGTTGTTTGGTTTGCATCACCCCTTATTTATCTGTTTGTTTAGGTGTCTGTACTTTTGCTTCCTTCTTGGGATCTGTTTTTTCTCAGGTGTTTGAACCTATCAATAAAGTAGTGATGTGGCTTATCCTACTCTGGAGATATGGGATGTAACTCATACAAAACTAATTTATTATCATAAAAGAAAAAAAGTACTGATTTTGAAGAACAAAATAAAAAGAAAATAAAGTTAACACCAAAAAATATGAGAGAGAGAGGAATCTAAGAGGGGGAGTATAAGTCAAAATAAATATTTGATTTTGGTTACGTCGTCGATAAGCTTGCGACATCTCATTAAAAAATCGTCGATAAACTTGCGACATCTCATTAAAAATGAATAATACGAGTTAAGTCAGATGAGCAAAAATATAACACTTTTGAAGTGTTGCTAATTATGTTATTAGTGGCTTTGGATTAGCTTAGGTGAAACCATATTTTATTTGGGTCAGGATATTTGCTGGTATATATATCATCAGGATTCAAGATTCTACCAATACAGAATATGCTTGGCTACCGGTAAAGTAGATTCCTTAGACAAACCGAAAAGCAACTGAATAAACAAATTAATTAATCGGTAATTTTCATTACCTCATCACTAAAACTATTGTGTTTGTCCGACAAGAATATATTCTCCTACTTCAACCACTAGAAAGTAGAAACAATGAACAAATCAATTTCTTTAAATTCCATCTATTTCTCTATCAGTTTTTTCAAATTATAGTTGTATTGTATTTACTAACCTACCCCTACAAGAAAAAGAAGAAGCAATGGAACAGTTTCTGTACAATAATCCTCACTGCCACGCCATTCGGTAACCAAACGGCGTCGTGGCATTCCCAAACCATCTCTGGCACAGAAGCTTCAACCGCTCGTCCCTCACTTCGCAAAACTTGTGCGACCACCCCTCCGGCTCCACCGGCGCCAACCCCAGCCCCGGCGTCCGATCCTTCGAGTCCATATTCATCTTCTCCGTCCAGTCCACCACGTACGCCGATACTCTCCTCCTAAACTTGTTCCTGAACTCCGACCACGCCTGGTACTTGTAGTGGTTCACCACCGCCTTCCCCAACCCCATCATTTTCGTCACAAACCTCTCCTTCAGCCGGAAATGGTGGATCACGTTCATCAGCGAAGGCTCCACCGCCTCAAGGAGCACCACCGACTTGTGCCGCTGCTCCATCCGCCTCCGGCAGTCGTACCCCTGCGTCACCCCCTCCTCCGGGTGGGTCTCTTGACCCGACGGGCCGAATTCATTGCACCTAATCGATACCTGCCCGATTTGAGCTTCATCGGGCCGGGTTAAAACTCCTGGGAGGAGCGATTCGAGCATGTCCGGCGACGGCTGCGATGAGTTGGCCCACGACGGCGCGTAGACGAACTCGTCGACGTCAATGTAGACCATCCACTCGCACGAGGTTTTTGCGTAAATGGCGCTGTGGGAGAAACCGGCCTCTTGGGTCTTGGGCCAAATCCAGTTCACGACCTCGACGTTGTAGCCTCGGCGGTTGAGCTCGGCGACGACTCGCCGGAGATCGTCGTCGCTTCCGTTGTCGTAGAGTATGAATCTCTGGACGCCGATGCTGGAGTGGTACATGACCCACTCGTGTAAGAATTTTCCCACATTGTACACCATGGTGGAGGCGCACATTAGCGATTTGGTGGCCTCGTTCTCTATCCTGCGCGTTGGTGCGTAGTACGCTACAGAAGGCACCACGACATTTTGATCATTATTCTCGTGCTTGATCTCGAGAGAGACCTTGATTGGCTCGCCCGAACTTGACGCCGTGAAATCCGGGTGGAGACACCGGAACACCTCCTGGACGGAGCTCGTGACGGCGGTTCTAACGGTAACGGAACCGTCCCAGAACACGCAATTGAAGTCACTGGGCGGCCTGTTGATACCGGACCTGTGGTTAACCCCCTTGACGAACACAACGACGTCGTCGTGTGTCGATAGAGAATCGTACGCTAGAAACTTCCACCTCATCAGTCCCTGCGCCGCCGCTTCGTCGTAGACCTCCTTCTCCGGCGTCCGAGTGAGCACCGGCTGCAGAAAGAGATTCCGCCGGCGGCGGCGAAGTGTTTTTGGAATAGCGCACTTGAAGGTTGTCCGGTTCGTGGAAGGAAGAACGCCGGCGAACCTCGCCGGCGACGAGTTGTTGTTCTGGAAGAGGCAGAAGTAGCGATCATCAGAGTTGATCTCCGACGAGGTGATGACGAGGACCTCCCAGGATGGGAAGAGGACGGAGACGGTGAGATCGGAGTTGTAGTCGTTGACGGAGGAGACGCGGCGGGCGTGGCGGGGGGGG
>JAYMTF010002099.1:0-19641 GCA_036897485.1 Pelargonium nanum | reverse complement strand
TCAGCCAGTTACGCCGCGGCGGGGAAGCGATTCTGCCGCGGCGCCCCAGAAGTCAACGCCAAGTCAACTTTGGAGACGCAGCGCCAGAGGACTCCTCTATAAATAGGTTGGGACTAGAGTTGGGAATGTAATTTTGCCTTGCCTCCAACCCGTTTTCCCCCATTCTCTTGAGTTTATTCTCAGATTTCAGAACCTCCATTCGTGCTCATCCATCCCCTTCCACCATCAAAGATTAGATTAGCTTTTTGGTAGCTTCTAGTGTGTGAGCAAATATTGCTTTCACTCAATCGATTGTCGCCCCACACTAGTTTAGGGTTTTACTTCTTGTTATTTCAATTACATACATTGGATTTTGGGCATTGTAATTCATACAATTGTCCAATCTATTATTATGTTTTGCAATATCAATTTGGTACTTAATTATTTATGCATTTTGTGATTACTGCAATTATGTGTAACTAATCCCTAGTGGTAGGGATGTAGTTGACTTGAGTTAATGTTTTGATTAGCATGTTGTTATTTTTTAGTTGTTAATATTTACTTTTTCCATTGTGGTGGTTCGTTGGATGCAATGCCTAGTTATCGATTGATCGCCCACGACTTAGATCACAGCGCGAGACTCACCTTGATCATAGGGTTTCTCGTGTGGATCGAACCACTTAGTGAAACGGCCCTTTTTGCAGTCACATGCTCTTGGCGTTCCATACCTACAATAAAGCCGGTCGTATAGCTAACACGTATGTGACCCCCTTGCAGTCGCATGCCTAGGGGGAGCAAATTACACCTAGGACTTAACCGAGAATGGTGTATTTGTGTTGAGTTTTAAGTGAGCCTTAGAGTGGACACTTAATTATTTGAGCGGGCTTGGGGAATGGAAAAGTAGGCAACTAGACAATAGCAGCTAATTAGGACATTACCCCATTCATAAGTCAATTGCATCCCGATCACGCGTATCACACTGTTTAATCTTTGTTTTATATTCCTGTGGTTTACTTTTATGCAATTTACTCCCTTCGTACCAACAACACACACCTTTCATTGTTTAATTTCTTGCCTAGTTAAATAGCTACAACTCAATTTACTCTTTACCGCCAATGTTCATGTGGAGACGATATACTCGGAACTTACCAGTTCTATATTACTTGTGCGACTCTGGTACACTTTTCGGAATTACGCACCAGCAGTCCCCGATATAACGAAAAATAGGTTACACATGTCCCACCGTTAGTTTGACCTAACGGAACCGTTAGTTAGGTGACGTGGCGCCTACGTGGCATTTTAACTTGGGTGACGTGTCGCTGATGTGGAATTTTAAAATATTTTAATACCAATTTAAATGAAATGAGACACATGTCGCTTATTGATTGGTTTAAAATTAATTAAATTAATATGAATTTACAATTTTACCCCTACTCTTTTTTTAATTTTACACTCAAACCTCTCTGTCTCTCTCTCTCTTCTTTGGCCTTCTTTTAAACACGACAACAACTATTTTTCTCCTCGGAGCAATTTCAATCCTCAACAATCGAAACTGAGAGAGAGTGTTCGCCGAGGTCAGAAGAGAGGGACAGCAGAGAAGCAGAGGGAGTGGAGAGGGGCGGGTAGTCCGACGCCGAAGACGGCCATCCACTGGTCACCGTGCTCGATTAGCGGTAGAACGACGATTCAAGTCCGAGAATCGCATCGAAAAAGCCGAGAATTGCACTGACGATTCAGGTCTGAGAATTGCACCATCAGACCCGCCGGGGGACAAAGGTTGTTCGCGGCAAAGAAGATGGGTCTGGATCGGCGTCGAGCTCTCTCAGCACCTCCATAACTGTCTGTTAGCTCCGAAACGGCGTCGTCGAGAACCCCACCGACGGCGCCGATCTCAGGGGAGCTTTCCATTTTTTTGTCTGCTCTGTTCTGTTTTCCGGCGACCCTAATTGGCGGCTTCGAAGCAGCGAAAAATCGGAGCTTTCAGTAGCTTCACCGTTGGTTCTAATCGCCCTGTCAAAATCAATTCAGCATCGGATGATCACAACCCCTCTTCTCTGAAACGCTCGGCAACCTTAATTTGGGAATTCTGCAAGGAAGTGGGACTGTAGGCTTCAGGTCCAGAAATAGAAGTAATTGAACGACTTCGGGAGATCGAAGCTGCCCCGCAACAACCCTAGCACTACCTCTCGGCGCACGCACCCTAGTTCCGGGGTGTGTGTCGCTTCACAAGAGACACATGCTACGGTATCTTATTCGTGCTCTTAAACCAAGTGTGGTCTTTATCCAGGATTCATAATTGGATTCATTCTGAGTTTTGATCTTCAGAGTGTGTGAGACAATTTTGTAATTTAGTTTTGTTTTTTCCCTCGGGCGGATTGGCTTGTCTTTGGGACTCGGCTTCCTTTTCACTCACGAGCACAGTTGTAGAAAGGATCTTTGTTGATCGGTTCTTGTTGGCAATCCTCGACAATTGAAGGTTTGGTTGATCATGTGCCAGATCACGTTGTTTGAGAAGCAAATTGGTTATCGATGGCAATCTAGCTAGTTTTGGATGTTTATATTCTCCGGTTTATGAGTTTTAGTTTTTTTTTTGCTTTCTTGTTTATCCATCCTTCTTTTATTTCTTTCATCTTTGATTCGTGTAATAACTCTTAGAATATACTGCTTAGCTTTGTTTTGTACTTTTATTCTCTCATTTTAGGGTTTATTAATAGAATTACCTCTTGCTTATAGAAAATATTTAAATAAGAAAGGACATTTGCAAAACTTTTAAAGTGGTATAATAAACATTTTTATCAAAATTGACTATTTGTAAATGTAGTGAAAATAACAACAAAAATAAATTATAGATGTCAAAATCAGTTTTGGATTTGGAGTATTATAATAGGAATAACATTAGTATGGGTTTATTGGTAAAAACAAAAAGGAAAGGGCAGTGGGTGTCATATATATTAGTGAATAATTATTACCGAAAAGCTTCGAAAGGGGACCCACAAAGGAGTACGGCGGACAGAGACGCCACGCCACGCCACCTCCGTGAATCAAGGTCGCGTTGTCCCTTGTATTATTTATTTATGTTGTCTTGAGCACCGTTCCCTGCCTTTTCTTGCACCTTTACTGCACTGCTGCTAATATACTGCATTGTTTCTCTAAAATAATATTCCCAATTTCATAATTTAATGAGACAAGCACATTTTTGCTTCGTTTAGATCACAATTTTGATGGAAATTCTTATTGTTGTTCCCTCCAATTTCATTATCATTCTCACGTATTGTTGCTTGAATCAATTAAAAAATTGAATAAAAATCTATTTCATTACATTTACTACTTTATTTTTTGTATTATTTTTTAAAGTAAGAGTTCTCTAGAAATATTTATAAAAATTCAAATATTAATTCAATTTATTTCTTCAAAATTGATTGATATGCTAAGAAGTTGAGATGACAATTAATCGAATCGAATTTAGTTCGAATTTTGGATTGAAACATGAAATCTGATCCAATAATATTTCGGATCCGATTGAACAAATCCATGGTTACATAAATGATTCAATAAAATATAATAAAAACACAAAATTATCTCCAATAATTCAAAATTTGATAAAAATTACAAATATGTATTTATATAAACCAACATTCAGGATTAAAATAACTAGTGATGTCACCCGAAAAATCATAAGTTTCAAAGCGAATGATATAGCGACACATGGCGACCTTGATGCCACGCAAGCAACCCGATTCAAGTCCGGAAGACTACGCCTGACCCAAGATCTGGAATGCCCCAAGGCAATTAATTCATTCATCCACAGTCCCCAAGCATCCCCAAATAAAACGATCCGGCGCTAGAGGAAATCGCCCGAAGGCCACTAAAAGACAAAACGTTGTGCAACAACGTCAATGTCGTGGCACGAGAAGCATATGTCGCGGCATGACCAGTTTTCCCGGGGAAGAGCATATCAAACTGGAGGGATGTCGCGGGGTGCATCCACCGAGCTGTGGCATAAGTCTTCCCGCGGATCAAACCGGATGGATGCTGCAGGTATGCATCCTCCGTATCGCGGAATGCGTGCTTCCCCCAAATGTCCACCTTCCACAGTGACACATCTCCCCGTATCAACGGACCAAACAAGACCAAGGTGTTTCAATATTATTCTAAATGTTATCCTTGCCTTTGGGAACCATGAAAGCTCCATTTCCCGCCAGCGCGAAGCATGAACATCCCGGAGAACACGACCTTCCCCTATGACACGCAAGAACCCCAAAAGCCTCCCCAAGGGGAAAGAGGCTCCCAAGACCATGGGAAATACACCAAGTATATCATGGTGGTTCCTCGCAAAGCATGACCAGTCTTCCCGCGAGAAGAACGGATCAAGACGGCGCGAAGAGTGGATCAAGATGGCCCCATGTCACGGCATGGAGCACACATGCCGCGACATTGAAGCATTCCAGCATCAGCAAACATGTTCCATGCTCTCTGGTGCTCACCAACTGATCCCCTTCGACCCAAGATGACACACAACGAATCAACACACTTCCACGAGACTCTCGTAAGGCCACAACCTCACCAAGACACCTTTGAGATGCTCCAACAAGTCACCACAACATTAACACTCCCGAACTCCTTAGATGCTACCCCGCGAGGTAGAGGCTCATGAGAGATTCAGGGAGTTACCCCATCACGTAAGAGACATATGGGGAACTATGACCCTTCGGCACGCAAGAGAAGTGCATACGGAGAGCAGGAAGCCCAAGTCACTAATGGGCCTAGTAAGCCTAGATGGGCCTCGCATTTTCCAACAACAAATCACACGCTGACATGTCTCACTAGTTGGTAAGAGCCTATAAATAACCCCTCTTGGTAAGAGAGAAGGATCCTTAATCCTCTCAAATTCACTTATCTCTCTAGTTTACTCTCTCTAAAAAAAGCTCTCAAGAGCATTCGTGTTATCCGGCAAAGACTTACTCTCACGCCTGAGACGGAGTCCCAGAAACACCACCCCGGGTACTCTGTTCTTTGATGTGTTGTCTTCTCGAAACACTGATTTAACAGTATATTCACCCTTCTTATCCTCTCTCCAAAGCACAACTTCCTTTGCACTAGGATTGCGAAAGAGCGGATACGGGATATCCTGTTACAGTATATATTAGCAAAAATCCAAGGGAGAACACTCCTAATCAAGGTAACATCCAAGTTCCCGTCTGAAAGCCTGAAATCTTTGATTCACATCCCAACCGAAAACTTAGTTCCTATAATAGAGGCAAAAAGCAATTCTCCAATCCAAGCGTCATGAAAAAGTCGACAAGCTCACCATTTCCGACCTTCCAAGAAAGCCCAAGATCTAAGACAAACAAGCATTTCGAAATACGCCTCCATACCCTTGAAGATCCAGTAGGACAAGCTGAAGTGAAAACTACACCATTCCTACCATATTTCTCTTTTAAAATAGGTCGTCCAAAGTTATAGTGGTTCCATAACTATGCTCCAGCATGCTTTTCCAAGCATATTCGTGTTCATAGTATCGATCCTCCGAATACTTAACCCACTACAAGTTGCGGGGGCCGAAATGTGTCTTGGACACAATGTTGTCTATCATGTGTTTCAGGTTTTCTTTATTGTTTAGTTTGGAGACATCAATTTCTTTCTCTTTTTCCTTCTAGTGTAATTTTTTTATTCTGTTCTCGTTTGATTTCTCGTCTCCCCATTTTTGGGATTTTGTATTCCTTCTCAGGAATTATTAATAAAGGCACCCCTTGCTTATAAAAAAGAAGAGCAAATAAGGAACACACAAAATTTACATGGTTCGACAAATTTTCTACGTTCATGGGCTGCACTTAACTTTTATTATTGAATTCTTCCACATCCCAAATAAAAGTTGATGCAGATATTTGAAATGGCCAACACAAACACACTAGAGTATTGTTGTCGTCTTCTCCTTGTGTTTGATTCTAAGTCTAAGTGTCAATGTACGTTAGCCAGGTTGTTTGGAACTTATGACTTGCATGAGGGAACACACTAAAGAACGAAGATCCCAGATGCGGTTCCGGAACACCGTTTCAGCCATGAGAGTGAGATTTTAGTCGGAATCACACGAGGCTCTAGAGAGCTTTTTGTAGAAAGAGAAAAAGTAGAGAAAGTGTGTGTGATAAATATTAGAATGACGATCCATCTTTCGTATCAAGAGACGAGTATTTATATTAACCACCTATATTCACCACATGTTGATGCATGTGTGATTGATTGATGGCAAGGTGAGGTTCACTTCGAGCCTTTTATGACTCGGGTTCTTGCTTCCTAATCTCGCCGCGCGCAGATGCCTTGAGGGGTGTATGATATCTCTTATCTTGGGCGATGGGCTATCGTCGATGCCTATAGTATGTGGAGGCCATATAATGGGCATTGTTTCCGTGTCCAACACGAGCTCAGGCTTTGTCGTTGAACCCATCAAGAACAAGATCCATGCCTTGAGGAGGCAGAACAACTAGTGGGACTTGAGAGGTTCCTATTGTGTAGGAGACATTCCATCCATTACGGTCGAGGTGGAATTAAAGGCATCTGGTTAATGAAGTACACTTCCTATAATTTCATATGTTTCTCCCGCTTCTTCACCCATGAGGGGGCCCAATCTTACTCCTCATGGAGGAGGATGGTTTCACGTATAGGATTTGGTATCCACAAGTCATAGTTGATTTCAATGTGGCATTAGGAATAATAGATTTCAAGCTGTTCTCATAAATGGAACCAGCTAATGCATCTATTTTCTTCATTAATCAAGGAGCACTAGAAGTACGTGTTAAGTAAATTTCGAAGTATTTTTTTCTAAGTCAAAATATACTTGACCTTTGCCTTTGAAGTCTCGATTATGTGACATATGCGAGACAACAAACCAAAAACGAAGACCTTGAATGTATTTCTAAGACACTAGCTCGGTTGCGAGAGTAAAATGTACTCTGAAAACCATAAGAGTTGTATAAAGCGTTTAAGATAGTGAAAGTAGAGAGAGAGAGAGAAAAAGAGAGAAAGAGAGAGATAAAATAATAAATTTACTTGTGTATATCCTCTCCTCTTACCAAGAGGGGGTATTTGTACTTACCTCCAATCTTTGCCACGCGTCGACGCATGATTAGATGTTGGGAATGTGTGGTATGTTTTTTTACCCACTTATGGTTTAGGCTTTAGCTTCTTGGGTGTGTCGTTCGTGGAAGGTGGATGAGTTTAAGAGTTTCCATATGTCTCTCTTACACCAGAGAGAGTATCGAAACCTCTACCGCTAATAGTAGCATCCTAGGGTTTCAAAATCATGACGATGGTTCGGTGAGTAAAGCACCCTTCGATACGACATGTGAGTGTGGTTTGAGCTTCCCTTCATGTTTTCCAAGTATTATTGTCTTCCCAAAATCCTCAAATGGTCCTTGGATGCGAAGAAATGGACGATGGTGAATCAAGGTCTAAAACAACAACTCTCGTCCATTTTGCTCCAATTTGAAACAAAATGGATACTAAGAGAACCAGTTTTGAATAATTTTGATACGAAGAGGGTTCAATTGAGGCAAAAATAAAATTGGAAACTAATATAGAACAAAATAGATACAGAGAACCATTTTGAAACATTCTTCTTATAACATATTACTTAAGCGTGTAATTTATCCTAATATACAATGGTAAGGAGCGATTGTTGGTTTCATATATTAACAAAGAAGACATGAGACAGAGCTGGTAAGTAAATACTTATTCCGGCCCAAAATGAGTGTCTTTATTTTTATTTTGAGAAAATATAGGGAGAAGTTAGTTAGTGTGATATATTTACTCTTGTATTCTCATAATCATGTTTTTTTTGGGATAAAGTTTTTTTGGTACCCAAAGATTGGCGTGAAACCCAATCTAGTACCCAAACTTTTATTGTACCAGAGTTAGTATCCAAACTTTTATTTTCCACCCAATCTAGTACCAACCGTTAGATTCCGTCAACATAACCGTTAAGTGACGCCACATGTGCTAACAATATTTGAGGTGAAAAAAACGTGCTAACATGACAAAAAACGCGATGATGTGGAAATTAATTATTTTTTAAATAAAAAACAAAAAGCACAAAAAAGAAACCCTATCGTTTTGTCTTCTTTCTGTGAAAGGGAGGTGTTTTTCCTGTGGTCACCAGCAACGGCACGACGAGGAGAGCTCCGGCGAAAACTCAGGCGATGGCGAAGCTGGACGAGCAGTGGCGTGCAGATCTTGCCGGAGCGCAGAGGAGGGTCTTGGCTTGGACGACGTGGAGGTCGCCGTCGAGGACCTACGTCGATCTGCACCATCGATCTGATTTGTTGTTGCAGATCCAGGAGGGTCGTGCATCGTGGAGATAAAGCTCGGTGTCGGAGCACGACCATGGTGCCAGAGCGGAATGTCGGCGGTGGAGCTCATCGCCATCGCCATCGCCATCATCGTTGGAGCTCTAGTCTGCATACGACGGTGGCCTTGACAGTGTCGTCGCCTTGACAAAGATGATGGAGTGGTTGAAGGTCATCGAGGAGGGGCTCGTCGTCGTCGTCTTCGGCGTCTTCGGCGTGCAGCTCGTAGGTGATGGAATGGTCGAAGGTAATGCTTTGATTACGGCAGATCTGCACATGAACAACCACTAATGGAACCCTAGCTCTTACCTGCTTCACGATGGAGGCGATGACTGCCGATCTTTTGTAGATTCATCCGTCGATCTCCGGCCACAAGGGGTAGAAGCATATCACATCCATCAATTTGCAGTGACCGGCGGCGGCGAAGATTAAATTAAAAAATATATATTCAAGTCAACGAGACACGCCAACAAGAAGCATGTGTACATTTATGCCACGCCAACGATTTTTTTCCACGTGCGCGTCTTTTTTTCTAACGAGGCAGTACAACGTCCACGTAGGCGAGACTTAACGAACGAATTGACGGGAGGTGACGATACATACTGGATTGGGTTCAAAATTAAAGCATGGGTACTCAATTGAGTTGAAAATAAAAGTGTGGGTACTAACTCTGGTACAATAAATGTCGGGGTACTAGTTTGGGTTTCACGCCAAACTTTGGGTACCAAAAAAACATTTATCCCTTGTTTTCAAGAGAACTCATGATCATATGTTAAGAGATACTAACTAACTTGTTATAATGATAATATTGACAATTCATGTATAACTAAATTAGTAAAGACAAAGATGCCACTTAATTAATTTAAGGGTTAAATGTTTCCGAACCCCCTAGACTTTCGTGGATTATAGAGTTGACTCTTAGACTTGATTTTTACTTGTTCTGATTTTTGGACTTTCAATATTTTTTAATTTAGTCCTCTCGACCTGCTGCAGCCGGTATTAACCATCCACGTCAGATTGAGAAGCCACGTAGACCAACCACGTCATCCTCCACCATGGCATATGCCACATCACTCTCATTCAATTTCTCAAATTCTCAAATCTCAGGGGGTCTGTTTTTGAAGTTCGATATGCGTCACAAGGGTCTCGTGTTCAGTGACAAGCCTCCGCATACCTTTGACGGATCTGATCGACGGTTTCGACGGAATCGTCCGGTACGTGAGCTACAAGGTCCGGACGTTGGACGAAAAACCTAACGGCGCTTTGAATTTCTCTTATAAAGTCAATTCGAAGGGAAAAGATTTGGCGCCTGAGACGATTGTGGGAAGGTCTCCAGGTATCCAGTATTGGAGAAAGATTAGCACTCGCCTCCGGTTCTGAATCCGACGAGTATACCCGCCGGAGATCAGGTTGTTTCGCATGAAGTTCAGTTCTCGGAGTCGTTGCCGCTGCCGAGAGCTCCAATTTTGTCACAATTAGAGCATGATGTGTACTACTCACAACCCCTACCACCACCAACGAATGGGTATTACCAACCTCTGCCGCTACCGCACGCGGCAGCGATTCACCATCACCACCATCACGGAGTTCCCCTGCCTTCGCCGCAACACCGAGTCCACTTGTGGGCGGCGGATCCGCAATGCTATTCGTGTGGGTATGATTATAGGCCGAGGAGGTGGGGCCCAGGGAGTGTACATTGGGCTTCATTGAATGGCAGGTGAGGGTTGAGAATATGAGAAATTGAATGTGAGTGACGTGGCATATGCCATGATGGAGAGTGACATGGCTGGTCTACGTGGCTTCTCAATCTAACGTGGATGGTTAATACCGGCTGCAGCAGGTCGGGATGACTAAATTAAAAAATATTCAAAGCCCATAAATCGGAACAAGTAAAAATCAAGTTTAAGGGTCAACTCTATAACTACAAAAGTCCAAAAAATCTGAAAACATTTAACCTATTATTGAAAATGAAAATGGAAGAAAAATATAACTCATATTTGTTAGGAGAGACTCTAATATATGCAAGCATATATCGGGGAAAATGTTGAACATTCAAAACGAAGAATGCAATAAATGCTGAATTTTAAATCGCATCTAGAAATCATTTATCAATTTGCATGAGCAAAAACCACGAAACATTTATGATGGTAGTGATAAAAGTAAATGGAGAAGGTGGTGTGGTGATGGAACACCCTAGCCTCCTTATCAATGATCATAAGATCCTGGGCGGCGTCTGCATAATATACTGCCACCCTTTGCTCTACTATTCCTGCTTGTACTTTTACTGTTTTACACTCACCTTGCTTTTATTGTCAATTTACTTCCGTTTACTATATTGTGGATTCAATTTAATTGGTAAATTAATTAAATAATTATGTAGGCATATGTAGAGTGATATTTCGAATTTTGAACAAGATCTTTTCGGATTCAAACTAATATATAGTAGTTCGAATTCAGTTTAAAAGAGTTCGATTTTGATTACATTAATTTTTTTGAGTTGGGATGGAATAGTATATATTTGAATTTTTTCAATTAGTTTAAAATTAGTGAATTTTCTGATCCAATCATTTTTGCAAGAAAAATATGATTCGATCCTATTCGAAATTGATTAGATCAGATCAAATGCGATTTTTGTCAGATTGTATTCTTGTTGCTCACAAATTCGAATCTAAATTACCAACTTTCTTATTATTAATTTCTAAAAATATGTATCCTATAAGTGTGCAAACTGTTATTTATTTTTAATTTTTTAATGTAATTTTTCTTCGAAAATAAAATAGAATGCAATATGTCATGTAAAATTTTTGAAGTAATGATATATGTTCCAAACTTTGCATAGAAATATTTGTACAAAATGATGTGTCAATAAATGAAACATGACATATCGAATAATTTATATATGACTTGACTGAATTACAACATGTTACGTACACAATATGTCTCATAAATTGGGCGCTCCGCGTCAGAAATTCATAGGAGAGTGGTTGTATCAAATATGTCGTGTTGTTATTTGTTAAAATTAATTTTAAACTGAAAAACTATGAAATATGTATTCGCCACACACGTCTTTTTGTACTTAAAACTGTATAAAATTTGGGACGTCTTGCATTTTCTAATTTTTCATAATATATTGAATTCCTCGTTAACATTTTAACGGTGAATTGTTGAAAATATCAAATTTAATTCTCGTTTAGACATTAAAAGAATAAATTGTTTCATTAATAAGTGCACTTGACTCCACCCAAAAACTTAAGCTAATAGGTGGAGGGTCTAACGTGAATATCAAGTGGTGTCAAATATTACATTCTTCTGATGTGAGATACATTAACATTCTCCTTCATGTGCGTGCCGGATAACACAACGAACCATGCACATGTGTCAAGAAGGGATGCAACAAATACAAGTCACTAGACTCAAACCGAATCAGTTCTAATATAATATTAAACTTGAATACTACTCAAAAACTAACTTAATCAACTGATAGGTGGAAGGATCGACTAACATGTATATCAAATGATGACAAACTTCGCGTTCTTTTCATGTAAGATACATTAACAATTGTTTATCATTAGGGGAGATCATAAAAATAAATAAATGAGGAACTACTGTACATACTGCATAACCATAATATTTATCTTTTGGTAGGTCAAATTATATGTAATGAAATATTACAGGAACAAGAAGAAGGACCCCCACCCAACTATTCATGTCATCATATATCACAGAGATGCAAATAAATATTAGTAGTAGCTAGCAGACTAGAACTAGAGTAGAGTAGTAGTATATAAATGTGTGTGTTTTGTGGTTAATGCAAATGGACAATGCATGTAAAGGTGTAAGCAAATGGCCTAGGCCCCCCACAGTGTGTGTTGTGTTGTACTTTTCTTATCTTCTCTAACTCTAAACTCCTAACTCTTTTTAGACAAACGGTAGAGTTGAATAGCAATGACTCAACTTGGGTTGGCACCTTCTTCCTTATCCACCACTTGTCCTCTCTTCTTATAAGCCCCACGCCCAACCACCTTCTGCAAGCTACACCTGTTGTGCATGCGCATGCTTTTCTCTTTGACTTCTCGGAATTCTTTTGGAACAATCGCCGTACTACATTCAAAGACCACGTAGTAATAATTGCGACTATATATGTATCGAATAATTGATCATAGTTTGATTGATCAAGTACGACACGATCTTGAGTAGAATAGCTAAAGATTCAAACTCATCTCATTTGAAACTCCCAAAAGAGCCCCTAGGGGTGGCGCAATGGTCAAAACACACATCTTCATGTGGGAGGTCGTGAGTTCAAATTTCATTGCGTCGGGTAGGGTGAGATTTTGGGTTTAAAGGGGAGAGCTACCCCCTATTGTGTAGCTCAACTTAAAAAAAAAAAAGTGTTGATAAACAGTTTATAATGTCAAAATGACAATAATACACATTAAAAATATATTTTTGCTGAAAATTTGAAAATGTAATCACGCTCTTTTTAACCAATTGCACAAGAATGTTTAAAAATGATCAAAATTGAAAATCAAAGTTATGATTTTTTTTTCATTTTTGTCTATTTTTATTACTTTCACGAGGAATGCATAATCGAACATCTCAAATATTATATATATAATGAATTGTTATTTTTACAATTCAATGATACAATCATATTTTTCTTTAAAAGATATTTTTCAAATCATAGAATTGTTAATTTTTTTTTATATTTTTATCACATAAAATTAGAAAAGCATAAGTGTCTTTAATGGTCAAACCTGTTTTTTTGCTGCTTATAAACTAAAAAAAATGAGAAACTGATACTCTAATTTATTTTTCATGACTCATAAACTGCTTATAATCAATGGTTATGAGCTTTGATGAACTTACCGTAATATGATAGAAAGAGATTTTTTTAATGCTTTTAAGCTCGTTTGACCAGCTTATAATCTTATCCCAACACCATGACTATACGAGTATAAAGTTGAGCTCCGTACGACTATCCAAAGTGAGATGATGTGGATGGATTTCATTGGCGGAACAATTAAACTGTAAAAAATGATTACGTGGCGTTACATGGTAGATCGGCGCTTCACTTGTTCTCTCTGAAGCCAATTTGGATTACCGGCTGGCTCGATTTTATTTATTTATTTATTTATAATTATAATAAAAAAGAACCATCCTCTCTTTCTCTCTCTAAAACTGCACTTTCTCTCTCTAAAAAATCAGTCTCCAAAATGTCATTATAAAATCTGAAATCTTTCTCGCCTTTGATCTCTCTTCTTCATCCTCACAGCATTTCCTATCTTGATTTTCTCTCACTTTCTCGCGCATTTTCTCTCAGAAAGAGCTAGGGTTTTGTCACGCTCTCACACTTGTGAAGGAACGGACCTGGAAAGGTATGGTTTCTCTTTGTAAATAGCGAGGCTCGGGTTTCAGATTATTTCATTATGCTTCTCTTTCGTCTAGATTTGATTGAAGTTAGTGTTGAATTCCGACCAGTTTTTGTTTTGCCTACTGTGTCCTGTTGAGAAATTTTGATTTTCGACTCCTTATTTTTATCAGGTGATGATATAATCCGAACTGTAAATCCTCGTTAACCTGGAGACTCGAATTTTAGGGGATTAATTTTTAATTTATTTTGCTGATTATGTTAGAGATCGAAGAGCTTTGTGAATCTAGAGTAAGGTTTTGTTTTAGGATTTTTATGAATGAAGAGGTAAAGGAACTTTAGTAACTATAGGTTTTTGTTAAAATTGAGGTGGTGAGAGGTTAGGGATTAGGTGAGGATGACGGATTTTGAACCGCTACAACAAAAGCCTGAGTCCACCACTGGCACTGCTGTTACAACTCGCTCCGAGTTTGAGCGTGGATTGGAGGAATTGATGCGGGGGCACTTGGATGACTGTATGTCATTTGCATCATGTAGCTCTACACGCACCCCGGATGATGAGGACGACGAGGGGGATCAGCTTGTGCGGAGGCGACGGAGGTCTGATCTTGAGGGTGATGACCTGGCAGAGTCATCTGCTGCACGGAGGCGCCATTCGAGGATTTTGAGCCGGTGGGCTGCACGCCAGGCACAGGAGATGATCACTACGATTGAGAGAAGGAACCGTGAGTCGGAGTTGATGGCACTTGCTGGTTTGCACACAGTATCGATGCTTGATGCATCATTCTTGAGTGAGTCTCAATCTCCCACTTCAAGGCGGCAGGGGGCTGTGGAGAGGCCGAGTACTCAAGCTTCTTCAATTTTACAAATGTGGCGGGAGTTGGAGGATGATCAATTATTGGATAGGGCACAAAGGGTGAGGAACAGGTTGAGACAACAAAGGAGTGTTGAGTCTAACACAAACTTGTCAAGTACCAACATGTCTGAGAGTCGTGGGAGTGAGAATCAGGGTAGCTTGGAGGATCCAACTGAGAGTGAGAATGATTTTGGTGCTTGGTCACATGATCAGATGGAATCGCAAAATGAGGGTGGGAATAATAATATCTCTAGCCGGGAACAATCTCCTGATCTTGGTGAAGTTGAGAGGGAGCGAGTGAGACAAATTGTTCGGGGATGGATGGAGACTGGAATTACTGATCATTCATCTAATATTGCTCAAAGGAGCAGTAGTCCAAGAGCAGAATGGCTTGGTGAAAGGGAAAGGGAAAGGGTGAGAATTGTTAGGGAATGGGTGCAAATGACAAGTCAGCAGCAAAGAGGTGCTCGTGGGGGACGAAGGGAAAATCAGGATGCTGGACTTGGTGCTCAAGGTGATGGAGTTCGTGATGGATCAGTAGCTGACCATGATGAAGGCCAGCCGGAGCATATTCGCAGGGACATGCTGAGGTTGCGTGGAAGACAAGCTTTACTTGATTTACTTGTGAGGATTGAGAGAGAAAGACAAAGGGAACTTCAAGGATTGTTGGAACACCGGGCTGTTTCTGACTTTGCTCATCGCAATCGCATTCAGGTCAGTTGCTTAATATTTTACTAAAGTTTCTTAATGTACTGTTTTTCTCCTTGTGTTTTAGTGTCGGTTGTCTTCATCTCTTTACTAGAAACTTTATGATATTAATCATACAATTGGAGATCATAAAAAATGTACTTCAATATGAATTCTGGAACATAATTGTGTTTCGATGTTACTATCTTTATGGTATATTATATCACGCGATCATATCCTTGTTTAACACTTTAACTACTCCTTGCTGATATACATTACTTACTTTTTTTTGGCATATAAGTTAGCTCCAAAGATAAGAATTCTTAGTTTATGAGGTTGCATCTGGTTACTCTATGCATGATTTATTAATCCTCTATCCACCATCAAGTTCTACTTGAGATTTGACCTTTAGCTAACAAAAGATCCTTCTCTCCGCAGAACTATGGTGTTTCTTTAGCCTAATCTCTTGGATTGATTTTGTATTCTGGTTTAATGTTTTATTCTTTAAGATCCAAATATGATATATCTTTCTAAATTGAAAGAGTTGTTAAAATCTTTTCTTTATTGGATGATTTTTATAACTTGTCCAACTATTATTTGAACAAATTTTGGAGGTTTTTTATTCTTAGGAAGCATTGCTCTATCCTATGGGTTCTGACAACTGTAGATTTCTAATATTAACAGGGTTCGTTTATGGTTTATAATGATACAAGTATTTTTCTATCCCAATAGCTTAATGTTCTTTGAAAAGTAAACTGTAATATACAATTCATGTTTCCAGTTTAGAAGGTTTCTCTGATGTAATTTTTTCATGAAAGCTGTTTGTGTTTAATATTTTCATTAAGGACGACTTTGCTCTATCCTAGAAAGTCTCTATTATATGTTGTTTGGAGTCTTTGCTTGGGTATTCAGCTGTGGCTCGATTACTAAGATCATAATATTAACAGTCCCTGCTGCGAGGGAGATTCTTGCGAAGTGAAAGGCCTGATGAAGACGAGAGACCACCTTCTATAGCAGCAAGTGAATTAGTACAGTTAAGACAACGACAGACTGTTTCTGGTTTGAGGTATAAACTCTTTTGACCATGCAATATGCCATACTGTTCCATTATTTGCTCTAATACTAAAGAACATATCTTCAGCTATCTTTTTCCTAGTCATCTAAGTGCAAGGATTGAAGTTAGTTGATTGACATAAGTGAGAATTATGACGGTTGTTAGTTATGATATATTCCTTTTCTCTTCCAGGGAAGGGTTCCGCTCCAGATTAGAAACTATTGTTCGTGGTCAAGTAAATGGCCATTCAGATACAGCCTCTAACAATAATGCTAATGATTCTGGAGATGATTGGACTCAAACAAATGATTCGCAGGATATCCAACGTGAAAACACAGCTCAACCTGAATCAATGAGTCAGGAAATAGATGTTATTGATGTTCAACGGCTGTCAGATCAAGCAGGAAACTCTGAAAGCAACACAGCTGCAGAAAATATGAACTGGCAAGATTCATCTAATCAAGATGGCGGTTGGACAGAGCAAATTACTGAGGCCGAGAGAGGAGACTATGCTCAGCTTAATGAATGGAGACATGGTAATGGTGGAAATACAGATGGGAATTGGCAAGAAAGTATAGTTAATGATTGGCCTCAAGAAACTCCTAGAAATGTAGATACAGATAATCTTCCGCAAGAACCGCAGGCAGCTTGGCATGGGGATCCCTCTCGGGAGGCTGGCGAAAATTGGACTGAAGGGCCTCCTGAACGACCAAGAATCCGCCGTTCTGTACCAATTAGAAGATTAAATAGATTTCATCCTCCCGATGACGAAAACGTGTATAGCATGGAACTCAGGGAGCTTCTGAGCAGGTATTTGAATAGTTCTCACTTCTCAGAGCTTTCTGTGTCATCTGACACATCTTTTTCTAAACACTCATATATTGGAATTTTATTCTTCAATTTTTCAGGAGAAGTGTTTCTAATCTTCTTCGTAGTGGTTTCCGGGAAAGTCTGGACCATTTAATTCAATCATATGTAGAAAGGCAGGGCCGTGCACCCATTGACTGGGATCTGCATAGAAACCTGCCGACACCAACTCCTACTTCTCCAGAGCAAGATCAGGAGCAGCAGAGAGATGAACAGGCTGAGGATCAGCGTGATGCTGTTAACAGACCTTCACTTGCATCTCCACCAGTGCCTCCACCACAACCTCTTTGGCACCAGGATTTGCATCACTCTACTTGGTCTCGCCACAGCATGCAGCGATCTGAAATAGTAAGCCATCCTTCAAATCTTGGAACTAAATATACCGAATATATCCCCTTCTATGTTTTACATGTTGGGCATTATGTTTCTCTGTCAATGCTTTTTGGTGTACAAAGAAGCCAGTTATAAGAGTTTGGGGTTCATTTTGTCTACAGAGAATTTTAAGCTATGAAAGTCATCACCAGAAATGAGGAAGTTAAGGAGAATTAGAGCTAATATAGATAATTAGGTTTATGATGTAATGAATTGAGGTTATCTACTAGTTTTCATATTTGTTACTCCCTTCCAAAATAATTGTTTCCTTTCCATTTTTTTGTGTGTGTGAAGATTAATGATGTGTTAGAGCAGTTAGAGTTAAGTTTTTCCTTTTGTTCCCCCATGTGCTATTTTTGTAACAAACTCAAGGGGTCCTAACCAACTTATCTTGATGTTATTATTGGTAATTCATACATAACTAACTAACCAAAATAGAAAGTGAACAATTATGTTGGGACAATTTTTTATAGAGAAAGTGGACAATTATTTTGGGACGGAGGGAATATTAAGTTTAATGGTGATTGCCTTTTTTACTGAAAAGTTGGTGTCATAAGAGCAATGTATAAATCCATTTAATTTGCTTGAATGAAATTAGGTCAACTGTTGAAACTTCATGTTCGAGCTTCCTCTTTCTCTAATTGAATTTTTCATCGGTCTGTTAGTGAGGCCTGACTGTATTTTGATAACATTAATTTTAGGCTGAGATTATATGCTAAATCTATTGTGGTGTGCCTGATTTCCGACATCCTCTTTCCAGTATTCTGGATTGCCATACCCTTTAGTTTGAAATTGAATGTGAATGTGGATTTGGATCAGGAATGGGAGATGATGAATGATCTGAGAGCAGACATGGCCCGACTTCAGCAAGGTATGAATCACATGCAGAGGATGTTAGAGGCCTGCATGGATATGCAACTGGAGTTACAGCGCTCTGTCAGACAAGAAGTCTCTGCTGCTCTGAACCGATCAGGTGGTGAAAAAGGTTCGTCTCAACAATCTCCTAACGATCATCATTGTTCTTTTTTTTTTGCAGAATACAATTTGAATTCCCTTCTAACCATGAACTTGAAGATCAAGATATGTCAATCTTTCTCATTTCCTTATGAGTTAACTAATATTGGGACAAAATGCCTCTTCCATCTCTCCTCTCCTCTACCCTTCTCCAGTGCTGTGGCTGTCGGGTTCAGAGGAGATGTGAGTGAGAGAGGGAAAGAGGATGAATTCATGAGTTTTTTGTCCTATGGCAAAACTCTTTAAATTTTAGCTAGTGACTTGCTCAAAACCACATGATTTTTTGGTGCAATGAATGGATAAAAGTCTATATCAGCAGACCGATATGCATTTTACTATGTGCTTCTTTTCATCCCCAACAACTAAAGATTCAACTGTTACAGGATTGGGAGCAGAGACATCAGAGGACGGGTCCAAGTGGGGTCATGTGAGGAAAGGGACTTGCTGCGTATGCTGTGATAGTCACATTGATTCTCTGTTGTACAGGTATATATATGAACCTTTTCTTTCTCTTGTTGGACGTACTCACATTCTGAATATTTCAAAATGATGGATATACATACAGATGTGGACATATGTGTACCTGTTCAAAATGTGCGAATGAGTTAGTTCGTGGAGGAGGAAAGTGCCCGTTGTGTAGAGCACCCATTGTCGAGGTGATCCGAGCATACTCCATACTGTAGAAAGAGGGTGGTGATAGAGGAAGAATAGAAAGAGATTGCACAGAATGAGAGGTAAGATGTAATGAAGTCATCAGTTTCGAGTTCTATAACATGAATGGGAAGCTTCTCAGTTTTTGTCTGTAGAGTGTTTCAGTTGTTGCCACTGTTATTTGTTATCCAGATTATAAGAAATGTTGTGCAGTGTATAAATGGATTGTAACAAACGGCACAGTTGATTCGATTCATCATTCATTCGTAAATAAAATGTTGGATGCAAGATTCTTTACATACATGTTCCTCTTTGACCCGAATCAAAGAGACGCATCACTATGTGCTTGTTTTATTATAAAAAGTTTTATCAACCCGTAATGCAAAAGATATTTTGTTGTTTAGGGCTTGTTTGTTAACTCAACTTCACCTCCGGTAAGTCACGGTAAGTGTCG
>JAYMTF010002098.1:0-19641 GCA_036897485.1 Pelargonium nanum | reverse complement strand
TTGATGAGGTGTCAACTTCTAGTGCATCCTCACCAACTTTAACACATATATATGTGGATTTGTATTTGAAAAAATAATTCAAGTAAAAAGATAAATTAAATGCTGGAAAGAGGGGTTACATTCTGGAGAAAAAAATATATACTTTTTCTTTTTCCACATGACATGAATAAGTTTTTTCTTAATTTTTCATGAATACAAATAAAATAAAAACATAGTACAACCCAGTGGGTTGACGTAGTTGGTTCAGCACTACGTTCCTTAAGCAAGTGGGTGGGAGTTCGAATCTCAGCTCTTGTGAATGGAAAAAACTCATGGGCCAGCCCCCTACCGCTTAGTGCGCTGACAGTGGGGCGAGTGGGGATTAGTCTGGCCGTGGTAAAACGGCTTAAAGGTGGGCGCGCTGACAGTGGGGCGAGTGGGGATTAGTCTGGGTGCGGTAAAACAGCTTAAAAGTGGGTCAGCCTCCTACCGCTTAGTGCGCTGACAAGTGTGCGGGCCCGCTCAGGAACCCCATGGTATAAACCGGAAAAGAAAAAAAAAACATAGTACCAAAAAAAATATACAACAAAAAAACAAAGCAAAGGTAAACATAAATGTTTTTAAACTTCACTTGTATTATAATAACATACAACAAAATTATTAATTGTGTAAGTTACTTCTACTTTTACTTTTGAGAAGAGTTATCAAACCACATCTAAATGACTCAGCCATGTTGTCAAAAAATGGAAAATATATTGACCAATATGGTTTTAAAGTTATCAAACCACATCTAAATGACTCAGCCTTGTCAAAAAAATGGAAAAAATACTGACCAATATGGTTTTAAAGTATAGTAATCACATAACAAAACAAGTATTTTCAATAAAACAATAAGATAAGAACGCGAGTTAAGGTGTCTTTTTTTATGCCAGTAAGTCGAAACTTCTAGGAAATTGACTTATACTTAAAGTTCTAACATAAGTCAACATGAAGGGTAACATCTATAATAGTTGAAATCTTTCGCTATTGATTGTCTTACTTGAAATTTGTTGCGCCGTTTGTTTGTACCAATACAAATTCGTTGAGGTGCCTATTTAATATGAAGTTTCACTTTCACTTGAATCTTCTTTTTCGAACTTTCAAAATTGAGGACGGGCCTTTGGCCCATGATTGAAATTTGGAATTTGTTGTTGTGTATAAAAAGCGTGGACTTCATATTAGACCGATTCACTTTTAAACCAATCCGAATGTGAACACCTCTAATCCTCGTCACTATGGTGCATTGAAAAATGAAACTTCTTAAGCTGACTTCAAATTTTAAACGCAAGTAGTTAGAGATAAGATAAAATCACATTGACCCAAATCAAACTCCTAAAAAAGTAAATGACACTACTTATGACATGTGATTTAAATGTCAAATTCTTAAATCTTTGGTACTGTTTTCAAAATTTTGGTTGCCACTGTTTTTGGGCTTTAAGACATTTAATGGATAAACTTTGTGGTTTACTAGACAAAATTTCCAGTTTTTGAATAACTAATTATATCCACATTGTTTCACATTGGATAACAATAAATCTCAAATCGCCTAACCAAATCAATTATAAACATTAAGTAAAAAAAATTAAATAAATCATTAATTTGTTCCATTTTCAGAATAAGGTAAGAAAGAAAAACAAATGAATGTGAAATTTTAAATTATTCATGTACTTGGAACAAGGGGCAAATAAATGCATTTTATTTCTGTTATTGAACAATGAAAAAAAAAAATGGTGACGTGTAAATATAAATGTGATTAATGATAAATAAAAGATTATCCAAAAATGATCTATTTTTAGAAGTGACCAAGTCAAGTGGATTGATTCGGATGCAGAGTCACGCCAATGTAAGCAAAATTCAATAAGCGTTACACTCCAATTTTCTTTCACATTTGACTACACCTCTGCTCTATATAAACAAACATCGCCTCCAACCAATAAAATTTGTGCTCTCTTCTTCTTCTACTGAACACTCACACACTGATTCTTCACTAAGGTGCGAATCGAATCGAATCTCTGAATCTATACTACTTGCTATTGAATCTGATCTGTTTTTGAGCGTTTTTGTGTTTGGTTTTTGGATTGAAATGTGTTTTTTTGTTGGTGCAGACAAGGTGTTTGACAAAATGAGGGTGATCAAAGTGGCTACGTGTAACCTGGATCAATGGGCTATGGATTTTGAGTACAATCTGAAGAACATCAAGGAGTCTATAGTGAAGGCTAAGGAGGCTGGGGCTGTGATTCGCCTCGGCCCCGAGCTGGAGATCACTGGCTATGGCTGCGAGGATCATTTCTTGGAACTTGATACTGTGGCTCATGCGTGAGTTTTTATTTATTTATTTGGGAATTGAATTGATTTTAGTTGGATATAGATAGAGATGTGAATGTGGATTTAGTTTACTTTGCGTTGTGGTTTGTTTTTGTTTGGTACAATTGGTTAATTAAATTGAACAATAAACAAAAGATGTTTCAATCTATGTGGATTTGTTTGGAATTTTGTGACAGATAGATTCAATACAGTCAATTGATAGCTAATTAGGTAAAAAGTCAAAGTATAGAGAGTCGTAATCTCACTTTTTTGGAGTCGGGACTTACTAGATTTTACGATTCCATGTGAGATATAGGATTGTGGAATCCTACATACTTTATGAATTTGTTTGAAAGTCATGTGACTTTCCTACCCATTTTTTTTCATTTTGAGTAAGATGTTGTATTTGGTTTCCATAGATGATGGGTTTGTGTATTTAGGGGTGTTCATATTTTGGACCGAATCAGAAAATGTGGATTAGAACAGGACTGAGTGTCAACCGGTCCGATCTTCGGTCCATACATTTTGAAATTATGATATTTTGGTACAGTTCAGCCCCAATATGGACCGAAATTATTATTGTTCATTTTATTATCCTGTCAAATGTGTATTTATAAAGAATACTACTTTTTGTACCATACACTATACCACCCAATTCATTAAATTTTATTTTATTTTATTCCCCTTCTTTCTTTTTAAAAGTAATTTTGAATGTATTTTATTTAATTTTGGTTCAACCGGTCTGGACCCTGTCATCATATATGGCACATTTTGGTCTCGGTGATGTCCGGTCTGGTTCTGACCGCCTAAATACCCCTATATGTATTGGATTTGAAAGTTTTTAGTGAAGAAAGACATGTGTGTCAATTGGAAGGATTAGATTTGATTTGGATACTCTTAACAAATTGAATGAAAAAAAGAAAGATTGGTTTGTTATTTTGGATTACTTTGTGCCAATTATGATTTGCCCTGTTTCCTTGGATGACATTTGGCATAATTTGTCTGCAGATGGGAATGCTTGAAGGATATTCTGACCAGTGATTTGACAGATGGGATTTTCTGTAGCATAGGAATGCCTGTTATCAAAGGATCTGAGCGTTACAACTGTCAAGTTCTATGCATGAATCGTAAAATTATCATGATACGTGCAAAACTCTGGCTTGCAAATGATGGGAACTACAGGGAACTGAGGTGGTTTACTTCATGGAAGCAAAGAGACCAGCTCGTGGACTTTCAGCTACCATATGAAATATCTGAGGCTATTTCACAAAAATCAGTACCTTTTGGCTATGGATTTGTTCAGTTTCTAGACACGTAGGAAACAACATTCCTAGTTTCTTTCTTTTCAGTGTAACCAATTCATTGCAATTGCAGTAAATTGCTAACACTTAGTTCTTTGTCTTTTATAGAGCTGTTGCAGCTGAAATATGTGAAGAGCTTTTCACTCCTGTTCCTCCTCATGCTGAGCTTGCATTAAACGGGGTTGAAGTGTTCATGAATGCAAGTGGAAGTCATCACCAACTAAGGAAGCTTGATCTTCGTGTCAAAGCTTTTATAGGTGCTACTCACAATCGTGGAGGGGTTTACATGTACAGTAATCTTCAAGGATGCGACGGTTCCCAGCTTTACTATGGTACAAACTAATACGCTCACAATGGATTTAGTTTTTGACACTTGGGGATGCTAAGCACCCATATTGCATTGTCGAATAGCAACTCTTGTTATAAACAGATTAGTAAATAATTCATATGTTGCAGATGGATGTGCTTGTGTTGTTGTAAATGGAGAAATGGTTGCTCAAGGTTCGCAGTTCTCTTTGAAGGATGTCGAAGTTGTGATAGCCCAAATAGATCTAGATGCGGTATAGTACATTTTTCTTTTCTGCCAACTATTCATATCTTTAGTAAGGTTTAGAATGTGGTAGCTCCTTTTTTTTTCTTCTTCTTTCTGATTTGAGTAATGGCAGGTTGCTAGTCTTAGAGGTTCTATTAGCAGTTTCCAAGAGCAAGCAAGTTGCAAAAGCCGAGTTCAATCTGTACTGGCCCCTTACCACCTTTGCCAGTCATTTAACTTGTCTATGTCTCTATCCAGTCCACATCCGGTAAGCAATCTCTTAGCAAAACTGCAGTTTTGACACGAATTTTCAGATCAATCATAAAACAGAAAAAAATGACTAGAAATGAGTGTATGAATCTGATATTACGAGACAGATCTAATAGCTTTTGTGATCTCATTTCTATGTGAATGTTCCGCCAATCACTAAATTTGAAATGTGATTTGTAGGTCAAGTATCATTCTCCTGAGGAGGAAATCGCATTTGGGCCTAGTTGCTGGTTGTGGGACTACTTAAGAAGAAGCAGAGCTTCTGGTTTTCTGCTTCCTCTTTCTGGTGGAGCAGATAGCTCGTCTGTAGCTACTATTGTTGGCTGGATGTGCCAGCTTGTCGTAAAAGGTCAGTATTATACTCTTATGAAGCTAGCTTGTTAACAAAATGTTTTCTAGTTTTACTTGACAAGCATTTGCTTGCAGAGATTGAAAATGGGGACGAGCAAGTCAAAGCTGATGCCATACGTATAGGACACTATAAGGATGGAGAGTACCCCACAGATAGCAAAGAATTCGCTAAACGTATCTTTTATACAGTGTATATGGGGTCTGAAAACAGGTAGGTTCAAATGTAAAGTAACGATTCCTACCTAGATCAATGGAATGGATATAGAATTGAAAAAAATTACACATAGAGATACTCTAACATCTTGGAATTTTGACATTAATTTGTATAGAGTAACAAAATTTTGCTCTTTGCAGTTCCGAGATCTCAAAACTGCGTGCCAAGGTGCTAGCAGATGAGATTGGCTCATGGCATCTTGAGGTTTGCATAGACGGGGTTGATTCTGCACTGTTGTTTTTGTTTGAGTCGCTTACTGGAAAACAGCCACGCTACAAGGTAAAAAGACGAGGATGTTGCTATGAAGCCTATGACAGAAGCTCAATGATAGCTTTCACGTTGTGTAGTGTATAGAGGTGTCTGATAACATCTCCTTTCGCTTTTGTAGGTGGATGGTGGATCAGAAACCGAGAACTTGGGCCTGCAGAACATTCAAGCTCGAATGAGAATGGTCCTAGCATATATGTTATCTTCTCTCTTGCCTTGGGCTCACGGAAAGGAAGGGTTCTATCTTGTTCTGGGTAGCTCGAATGTGGATGAAGCCTTGCGTGGTTACCTAACTAAGGTAATCTACGAGTATAACAACATACACCATGTCATAAATTTTTAGTAATTACCATTGTAGTTTTCTTGGATCCTAACGTGGAGCTTTCTCTTCAACAGTATGATTGCAGCTCAGCTGATATAAACCCTATTGGAAGTATAAGCAAGCGGGATCTTCGGGCATTTTTGCAATGGGCAGCTGCCAATCTTGGTTACTCGTCCTTGGCGGACATTGCCACAGCTCCACCCACCGCTGAATTGGAGCCTATTCGTGCCAACTACAAACAGGTATTGTTTAAAAAATAGACATTTCATTAGCTTTTGTAATGGTGGCATTGAATATATAGAAATGATTATAGATAGATAGATACAAAGACGAGTCTAATACCATGATTTGCTTGAAATAGTTGGATGAAGTGGACATGGGAGTGACATACGAGGAGCTTTCTGTTTTTGGAAGGTTGCGTAAAATCTTCCGTTGCGGACCAGTGTCCATGTTCAAGGTTTGCTGTGAGGTAGCGTCTGGATTATAATTTTTGATGCGAAATGGGAATCAAGAATTGAGATGGGAACAAAAATCTCATCGTTGATGTTTGGATTAGGATTTTTTCGTCTCTGAAATGGAAATCCCATCCTCTCTCTTGATTTCCATTTCCATTCCAAAATTCTTAATCCAAACGCTATCCAAAAACTATAAACCTCTATACGTCTAATAATCGACCAACTTCATACTAACACATACATTCTCCGATACTGTTTTTGCTTCACAGAATCTCTGTTACAAATGGGGTGGAAAATTAACTCCATTAGAGGTTGCTGACAAAGTGAAACATTTCTTCAAGTACTACTCAATAAACAGACACAAAATGACTGTACTAACACCTTCCTACCATGCTGAGGTCGGCTTTTATCCATCAAAACCTTCCAATTTGTAGCGAATTCACTACGTAACACTTATAGCTATGTTAATTATGATGCAGAGTTATTCGCCGGAGGCTAGTAAGTTCGATCTACGCCAGTTCCTGTACAATTCGAGTTGGCCTTATCAGTTCAAGAAGATTGATGAGCTTGTGGAGAGACTAAATGATCAAAAAGTAGCATTTGGTGCAGCAAATGGGCATGTCAATGGAAATAGGGGAGTTGCATTGAATCTTACAAATGGGAATGGAATTGGAGTTGTGGCTGCAGGCTCAGGAGACCCCAAAGCTGGCTTCTAGAATCCAAATCAAATCAAATCATTGATTTTTTTTTTGAAATAATTTTGATTGTAATAATTTGTTTGAGGTAGACTTGGTGACTATTTTAACCAATCTCATGTCCTTGTTAAGGTGAGAATTGAAGTGTCCAGTTTTAGGATGGAAGAAACTTGCCTTCATAGTATTTTACTAAAGGGTATTATTGGAATTTTAAGATTTAAATTTTCTTTATACTTATGATATATGTTTTTTTTTCTAAAAGAAAATATTGATTTCATTAGCATTACTGACGAATTGTATATTCTACTTGGAACAAACATGACATTGAGCCAAATATTACAACAGTGGTTGAAATCTCAATCATGATTTATTGGTCCACAAATTTATTGAGGCGGATATGAGTGTTAATTAATGATATGACATCATCTAACTGTTATGAATTTATTGACTGAGATTCTTTTTTCTCATATTATAACATGAGCAACCTTATTTGCAAATTTCGAATGTTTAGAAAAAACTATAAATTATTATATATTTGGTTAACATCTTAACTACAACTCATAACAATGAGATTATCCACTGTCCACTTCAAAATGATATGAGATGCAGTAGTTCCAAACAAAAGATGCTGATTTATAATAATAAAAACTTCAAATAGGAGAAGATAAAACAAAACTACGAAAAATAAAACAACCTATTTCTTAAACCCGATACTTGAAAAGAAATTTAAAGCGTTTAAACCATTTGATCAAACATGTATTAGTTCTCTTTCATAAATTAAATGGAAGAGAAAAATAATTAATCTATTGATAGTAATTAGTCAACTAATTTTTTGCAAGTACACCAATAATTTTTTTTCACATTTACTTTTAAATTATTTAATACACTAGAAAACTAAATTCCAAAAAAAAATTCCCACGCCGCCAAAGCGCGTGGCCAATAAAACGCTACGGAAGCCTCACAAAGCGTCCAGGCTCGAGCCGAGCTAGGGTTCGACAAATCGAATCCTCGTCAAGCTCTCGAATCCACGACGCGCTGACAGTCGCGTGGGACCACACACAACACACCTGTGCAATAGTATAATTTTGTAAATCCACCTGCTTTTAACATAGGTGTCGCTGCTTTTCAACTCTGCTAGGGTTTCAGAGTCGCCGCTTCTGCTTCTCTCTCTCTCTCTGATCACTCCCGCTTTGCCTCCTCCGAGTCAGCTCAGCAACTCGGTGCAAGCTTCCGATTAGGGTTTCGTGTCTCGATCTACTGAGGTATTTGTGTTCCCCGTTGATTTCACATGTTTCGGTGATCTAGGTCAGCTTGTTGGTTTATGTGTTTTGTTGTTGATTTGTTTTTGAATTGGTCCGGGAATTGCTTGTGCTTTGTTTGGTTGCTGAGAAAGTGGCAGGAAATGGACAAAAGAATCTAAATTGTTTGAGTATCTGATTTTCTGGGTGTTTGGGGGACTTGGGAAATGTTAGGTGATTGGGTTTTTTGAGAACTAGTGAGTTGGGACTGAGTTTTTCTGTGAAAACTGGAATTGGTGGAAGTCAAAATTTGTTTTTTGTTTGTTTGTTTGTTTTGAATTTGTACTCCAAACTTGAGTGGGTGATTAGTAAAAGTATGATCGTAATAGTCTATGTACTATAGGGCTCCGTGTTGAACTTTTGATCTGAAATTGCTTCTGGTAGTCACCTAATAATGGTGTTTTAGATCACTTTTGTATTGACATAAGTTAGTTGGGTATTAGGTACTCTTTTGTAGACTCTAGTTAGCCCTTGTGTGTGTGTGTGTTAAAACCGGAGACGTGGTGTACTTGCATAGTTGATAACTTTTGCTGTTGAACCAAATTTAAGCTTTTTAAGACTGTGGATTCCTTTCTTCTTATTTTCCTTTCCTGGTCATCCAATAGTCATTTCAGGAAGTCAATGAAGTTTGAAAGTTAGCTAATTTTCCTGTTACATCCCTACTAATGTTTGTCCACGTGCCAAAATTGGGCATTCATGTGTAACATGAGTTGTTTAGCTTCTTTTGGTTTGTTTGGTCCAATTCTTGTTTACTACCAGAGAACTTCTATTTATTGTATGCTTTAGGCCATTTCTCTTTTCGACTGTGTGTCATGTCCAATTGCCCATTACTACCTGTTTTGGTATTCTCAAAATATAGTTCATCCAGGCTTAACATCTTCACTTTTCACTGTTTATGTCAATAGGTTTGCAGTGTATTATGGTCTCTTGCCCAACTTGGTGGATGAAATTTGTATTTTGTTTTCATTGTCTAGTGTGGTTTGGTATAATGTTGCATATCGATCCTTTGCCCTAATGGTCTTTTTCAACTCGATGATTTCAGATATAAAATGGCAATGGAAGTCACACAAATTCTCTTGAATGCACAAGCAGTAGATGGCACTCTGCGTAAGAATGCAGAAGATAGCCTAAAACAGTTTCAAGAGCAAAACCTTCCTAGCTTCTTGCTTTCTCTTGCTGGGGAATTAGCTAATGATGATAAGCCTGTCGAGAGCCGTAAATTAGCTGGTTTGATCCTGAAGAATGCCTTGGATGCCAAAGAACAGCACAGGAAATTTGAGCTTGTGCAAAGATGGATGTCACTGGACGCTTCTGTGAAGACCCAGATCAAGACGTGCTTGTTGAAAACCCTCTCATCACCTGCTCATGATGCTCGGTCAACTGCATCACAAGTTATCGCAAAGTTAGCAGGTATTGAATTGCCACATAAGCAATGGCCTGAACTGATAGTATCTCTCTTGTCAAATATTCAGCAGCTTCCTGCCCACACCAAGCAGGCCACTCTCGAAACTCTAGGTTACATTTGTGAAGAAGTCTCACCGGACTGTGTGGAACAAGATCATGTAAATAAGATACTTACGGCTGTTGTCCAGGGAATGAACGCTTCTGAAAGTAGCAATGATGTCAGGCTAGCTGCTACACGAGCATTATATAATGCTCTGGGATTTGCTCAGGCTAATTTCTCCAACGATATGGAACGTGACTACATAATGAGAGTTGCCTGTGAGGCTACCCAATCTCCAGATGTGAAGATTCGACAAGCAGCTTTTGAGTGTTTGGTTGCCATATCTTCAACCTACTACGAGAAGTTGGCTCCTTATATTCATGATATTTTCAACATCACTGCAAAAGCTGTGAAGGAAGATGAGGAACCTGTTGGTCTTCAAGCAATTGAGTTCTGGAGTTCAATCTGTGATGAGGAGATAGATATATTAGAAGAATATGGAGGTGATTTCAGTGGTGATTCTGATATTCCTTGCTTTTACTTTATTAAGCAGGCACTCCCTGTACTTGTTCCCATGCTGTTGGAGACACTGCTTAAGCAGGAAGAGGATCAGGATCAGGATGAAGGTGCCTGGAACATTGCTATGGCTGGGGGAACTTGCTTGGGTTTGGTTGCACGAACTGTTGGGGATGATGTTGTCCCACTTGTTATGCCGTTCATTGAAGAGAATATAACAAAACCAGATTGGAGGCAGAGGGAGGCAGCCACTTATGCCTTTGGTTCCATTCTGGAAGGTCCATCTCCTGATAAGCTCGTACCCCTTGTAAATGTTGCTTTGAACTTCATGCTCAGTGCCCTGATGAGAGATCCAAATAACCATGTGAAGGACACTACTGCATGGACTCTTGGTAGAATGTTTGAATTTCTTCACGGGTCTACTTTGGAAACACCAATAATTACCCAAGCCAATTGCCAGCAGATTATCACTGTTCTGCTTCAGAGCATGAAAGATGTTCCAAATGTTGCTGAGAAAGCCTGTGGTGCTCTCTATTTCCTGGCCCAAGGCTACGAGGACATGGAATCATCCTCCTCACCATTAACTCCCTATTTCCAGGATATTGTTCAGGCTCTCCTCACTGTGACCCACCGGGAAGATGCTGGAGAATCGCGCCTCAGAACTGCTGCGTATGAAACTTTAAATGAAGTAGTGAGGTGTTCTACTGATGAAACAGCTCCAATGGTGATGCAGCTGGTTCCTCTCATCATGATGGAGCTCCACCAGACTCTTGAGGGAACAAAGCTTTCAACTGATGAGAGGGAGAAACAGAATGAGTTACAAGGCCTTCTTTGTGGTTGCTTGCAGGTCATAATACAGAAATTAGGTTCAGCAGAACAAACAAAATTTGCATTCATGCAGTATGCTGACCAGATGATGGGCCTTTTCTTGAGAGTATTTGCTTGTAGAAGTGCCACGGCTCATGAAGAGGCTCTACTTGCAATTGGAGCTCTTGCGTATGCTGCAGGATCTGATTTCGCAAAATATATGCCAGAGTTTTACAAGTATTTAGAGTTGGGTCTTCAAAATTTTGAGGATTACCAGGTTTGTGCAATTGCAGTTGGTGTTGTTGGGGATATATGCAGGGCTCTTGAAGATAAAATATTGCCTTACTGTGATGGCATTATGACCCAACTCCTCAAGGACTTGTCAAGCAACCAATTGCACCGATCAGTGAAACCCCCCATTTTTTCATGCTTTGGTGACATTGCTTTGGCAATAGGGGAGAACTTTGAGAAGTATTTGATGTACGCGATGCCCATGCTTCAGAGTGCAGCTGAGCTATCAGTCCATACATCAGGTGCTGATGATGACTTGATAGAGTACACTAATTCCCTGAGAAATGGGATCCTGGAGGCCTACTCGGGAATCTTTCAAGGATTTAAGGGCTCTGCCAAGACTCAGCTATTAATGCCTTATGCACCTCACATTCTTCAGTTCTTAGATGGTTTATATATGGAGAAAGACATGTATGCTCTACTGAAACCATGCTTTCTTGTTTTCCTATATATATGTTCCATTTTTTGTTTCATATTTGTATCGAAGTTTCTAACTTGTATTTATTTTCTTTTAGGGATGACGTGGTGTCTAAGACGGCAATTGGTGTTCTTGGAGACCTAGCTGATACTTTGGGTAGTAATGCTGGTCCCTTGATCCAGCAATCTGTGTCAAGCAAGGACTTTCTGAATGAATGTTTGTCGTCGGACGATCATTTGGTCAAGGAATCTGCCGAATGGGCCAAGTTGGCCATCAGTCGAGCCATTTCATTTTGAGGGGCACAGCCAGTCCGTGTATTCTAGTCCTTGCATGCATTTGGGTGTGTTGAGTTGGGAACTGGGGTTGCATACCATGAGTCAGGTCATCACCATTTTTGGCCACCAACGTTCGGGTCGCTGGGCTGTCGGTATATCGCAACATCAACATGGGGTCGGGGTTTATTATTTGTTTCTTTTCTTTCTTTTAATCTTTTTTCTGGTCGTCTGGTTGCCATGGTGGAAGTCGGCGGTGATGATGACCCATATAGTCTTTCTGCTAACTTAGCAGAAATAAATGCACTTTTTGTTTACATATGAAAATCAAGTTTATTGGTGTGGGAGGGAGTAAGATAGTAGACCCCATGAATGGTGCTGAAGATTTGGTGGACGGTGAGCGGGCAATAGGTGGATGGTGCTGAAGTTTTGGTGCAGGATTCGGGGGAGCGGGGTGGTAAAAGTCTGCATTTTTTGGGAGGTTAAATATTCTCATCCAACCTTTCATTTTTTTCTTCATTTCCTTCTTCCCATCACCAGAATTTGGTGTTTTGCATTGTTACAGGTCAGTTGTTACTATTACAGATCAGAGTCAAGTCTTGTACTCATTTTGTATACATTTGGTATCATCATCATCATCATGCATTAGTCATATTTTTCATCATCATTATATTCAATATAGTTTTTTGTTATTGTACATTCTAAATTCAAAGCTATGCTTGTCTCTCTGTCTGAAATGCTGATCTTGACAGATGTGCATTGCCTAGGAACCTATCCTTCTGGCATTTGCTGTATGTGATGTGAGAATGTTTTGTATCTTTGGTTGGTGCATTGCTTGCTGGCTAATTATGTTTTCCGATTTCATGCCAGCAACTACTTTAGCTTTGGTACATATATTAGAAAAAGCATGTTCAAAAGACTTGTTGATTCAATTAGCAAATCAGAATATTACTATTTATTAAAGTCATTTCTACTTCCATATTGGTGTTCAAAATTGACTATCTATTTCAATCCGACATTTTTAGCTGATGCCACAAGGGCTGACAATTTGTGCGTGGCGTGTTCGTGTTGTGTTATGTAGGCTAACATGAACACGACATGTTTACTAATAGTGTTGAAACACTGAACACAAACATGTTTGTCACGACCTAACCCGAAATGATAAAATATTGTAAATTTACACTATTTGACATGACTGTGTTGACGAATATAGTGATAATGGTAAGAAACAATAAGGCTAGTAAGAGTTTTTGTGTTAATTTTACAACTCCTATGTATGCTTGTTGGGTGTGTCATGTGTTTTGTGCTTGTCATAACACGAATGTTTGCATGTTATTTATGCTCAACATGAATACCACTCAATTACAAAATTAGTTAGCCTAAACATTCTTATTAGTACCGTGACGTGCATTGAGACACATTGTCAACTCTAGTTGTGATTTACTCAAGCTCACGAGTAGTAGTCACTTTGTGAAATAGCAATAACACAAAGTCCAAATGAATTTGCGGGCATAAAGCGTCGTATGGATCTATTTTATTTGTTTTGACTGAGGTTTATCTACTAATAGGTTGAATGAGACTTCCTACTCTATAAAATCTTATGTTCGACATAGAGTTGACAATTTGACTTTGCGGACAAATATGCTCAAATCAACATATTTTATGATAAAATATGAAATTCAACCTGATTCATATATCTTCGAATCGAATTCATCTTTATCTTTAGATATCCAAATTTGAAAGGGGACCTTTAGTTGCATAAGATAGATGATTGAATAGTGAACAATACAATCATTACTCCTTTGGAAGGAGACTGTTGCAATTTGCAAGGTTGGAAGTCAACTTTAAGAAAGGTGTAATAAAATATGCTAATACTATACAATACAAGAGTTCAATTAATTAGTAAATTGAGCACCACCAAACCAAACTCAAGTGTACTAATAATAACAATTACTAGCAATGCATAGAAAATGGGTGTGATTGAGTTTTCAATCCTCATTTCCTAATAAGGACTCATTGAGACAGTACACACCATATCAAATATAATATATGATCTCTCTTTAAATATAAATCCATGCAACAAAGAGTAGACATAATTAAGTGTTTGCTCCAATGGCTCTCTCTCATATCTCATCTTCAACTGAGTTGAGAAGTCAATTTCAGAGAAGGTGGTGCTATGGATTTTGTTTTATGATGTGATCACCACCAACATTTTCATGGTTCACTGTTTTTGTGCAATTTTATAATAAATGGAAGGTGGGTGGCTTTTCATCTAAACCTTTTTTATTGGTGACTTTCTTGTAAAGTGGTATCTAGGTGAAAAGAAATTGACAAAAATGGAAATAGGAGTTAATTAAAGTGATAGAGTAAGCATGCACAACAAATAGTGCACACCACAAATTAATGTATTTGCACTATTTGGTGAGGATAATAAAGGCTAGGCTACCATAATGAAGATTTGAATTGAAGACACAATTTTAAACAATATTTAGTTGTATGTTATTCTGTGAGAGTGTGTTTAATATGATGTGTTGATTATTTTTATGTTTTTCTATTTTTAATCGTAATTTAGTTGTATGTCGACTCTCTATTATGTTTCTACTTTCTTGGTGATTTGCGATATGTCTTCTTCTGTTGAGAGTTTCGTTTTGTCTGCTCTTATTGAAAATTAGATGCTTTAATTTGAAGAGAACGATGATTGATCTTATTGTTTCACTGTTGTAGTTAAAATTTTAACCGACTATATAGCAATTGATATTTTTTATGAACATCAGAGATCTGCAAATCAGATTACTCACGTTAGCATATTTGGTTGGTATTAAAGAAATTGATATATATTTTCTTAGAAAAGAGAGAGACTAGGCTAACAATTTGGATGATGATTTGTGATACGACACAAACACACGACATAAATTTAAGTAGGTATGAGTTCAATTTAATCAAATTTATATGGGATCATGTAAACAAACAGTCTAGTCAAATCAGTGTAATCTAGTCGTACGGGTCGAATTTGAGTAGACTCATTTAACACAATATTAAACTTTTAACACGAACTGTGAACTCCAATATTTGTCACTTCCAAAGAGACTCAAATTAGCTTCATTACAACCAGCAAAATGACAAGTTGGGGGCATCTAGGATTTGAAACTTTATTATGGTAGTCCAATACTCTCCTTGCTTGACTTTATTATAGCACCAAAACTTGAAAATACTCTCCTTGTTTGTCAAATTGTACCAAACATTTTGACTATATTTCCATAAGTGCCTTCACAATTATATTTTCATGCATAGACAAAATTGTTCATGTTGACCCATACCAGACTGACCTAGAGCACTAAACTTGATAGGATAGGAGCATGTACCTAATATGTTAGTGCTACAAAGATGAATATGTGTTGTCAAACATGAAAAGATTGAACCAAATCCACAATTCTTATATCAGATAAGAGAAAACTAAGCTATCAGATTTTGGTGTAGTTGACTTTCAAGGTGGTGGAAAATTTGGAATTGCACTTTCACAATCATTTCACAAAACTATTGTGAGTGAGGTTCATCATGACAAGCTAGCTCTTTTGGCTCCATCCTATCCCTTCAACAATAAAATGTGCTTCACTCACTCAAATCTTGTTGCAGCCATGGCAGTTCCAATGATCAAAACCTTCATTTTCATAATCTTGTTGCTCTTTACTTGCTCGGTTTCGGGTAATTTTGAGCTTTTATGTAAATCTCATTCTAGGGTTTGTTAAGGTTTCTTGACATGCAAGTTAGTGATCTCTTCTTCTCTTTGTAGGTTTAGCTGATGACAGCAGCTTCAAGGATGGTATGGAGCTCACATACCCACATGCTGAGGTAGGGTTAACCTTGTATGTGTATATAGTACTAAATATATGATATATGGGAATGATTGCTCTATCATATCATTGTTTTTGAAAAAATACACTTGTTTTATGCTTAGGCAAGTGATATCGAGGAGTTTTCCTTCTCGGTAATCTTAGTCAAGTTTCCCGGTGAATGCCTAAGAGGGTTTGTCATGTGATGTCCGGAGATGCTAGTACTTTCTTCTAACATAAACGATCCACCAAATGCTATAATGCTGGAAAGCTCGCACAAGGGCATTTTAGTTTGTCAACAATACTTATGACATGTTTTCGCTTAAAATTAGTCAGAAAAATATACAAAATGTTCCCTTAGTAGTCATCTTTCTGATCTTTGGGTTACGAATTCAAGATATATATGAAATAATATACTATTGTAAAAAAATGAGATAAAGTTGTGTGCATAAATGATCCTACCAGATCCCATGATGTTGGACACTTTGTGTGCAGGAGCATTTTGGTCTTTATAACATTTTCGATTGGTTAACATATATATCCTAAACATATTGCAGGTGAATTTGGAGAGAAAAGTGAGGAAGCTAATAGGATTTGGTGCAAGGTTGGATGATTATCAAGGACCAGGAGCCAACCCTAGTCATGATCCACACAAAGGAAGTCCTATTGGTGGTAAAGGAGGAAACAACTCTTAATTAATACTCTTCTCATCATTTCAACAATTCATGGACAATTATGCCCTTTAATATATAGGCTCTCATGTGTACAAGATGATTTATTTTTATTCTATAATGTTTGTGTACTATATATGCATGTGTTTCAGCATATAGAAATATTATTTATTGAGTTGTAGTGGAGAACCCTAAGAAAGGAAGCAATATTGTATGTGTTGTATCATTATGGAAAGAAACCAGACATCATCATGAAGAGTAATGTTGCAGATTGGCACTGTAACTTCCCAATTCAGAAACCTCAAATAGCTTCCCAATTACTTGTTTCACAATCATGGAATAACTATTCACTCAATGTATGCTACCAGTTGGAACCTGATTTCACGGGCACTCACAATATGACTCACAATTTCGCTCCCCGAAAATGTATACTGAGCACCAGTCTTTAGTTTTTTTTTTCTTTTGTTACAAAGAAAGAGTGTTTGGATCAACTTTTCGCATACTTTGAAAATAAATCCTCCTCCAGCCATCTACATTTCTTGTACCTCCAAAATAATCTCTTCCCAACGATCTTAAGGGCCCAACCCCCTCCATCGGCTCTCTCCGACCGTTCTACTTTTTGTGCACCTCTAAACTATTCTCTTTCCGACGATCTTTAGGGCGCACGTCCTCACACCGGTCCTCCAAGACGACCTTCTTTTAACACACCTTCAAAATAATCTTTTCCTGGCGGTCTTAAGGGGCACCCACATCGGTCCCTTCTGGGCACTCTACCTTTTGCACACATAAGAGGTCATAACTGATCTCTTTTCCGGAATTGTTAAGAACACACTCTCTATATTAGCTCTCTCCTAACTATTTACTTTTCGTGCTTTCGATCGGTGATGTTAAGCGCGCATCTTTCACATCGACCTAGTGCATTGCAATAATTCTTGAATACTAACTCTAGGAGTGAAGGGTGAAAGCACCTGACCACCATGCCCATTGCCCACTACTTCGGGTTAAGCACCTCTAGTATGCAAGGTCAATAATAGACTAGAAATTACATATAGTATGTGACAAAATTTTAAATCATTAGAACTTTAATATGAAGCAATCTTTGATACTCTCAAGTCAAGTGACTAAAACAAACAGAAAAAGAAGAAAATTCGAATCTCAATAATTAAATTTGATTTTATGCCAGTGAATGATTTAAATGTATTCTTATAAACCCTCAATTATTCTCATGTCTTAAACTTAAAAAAAATATATGATTAGTTTTATAATTTTTTTTAAAAACTCCTAACCATTTTTGCTGAATTATTGAAAAATATTACTAAACCAAGCTGGAATATAGAGATGCCAGGCCATGTAGGGCCCATATAAAGAGTCAGTGAGTAGGTGGTCCACTATCTGGGCTTTAAAGCCCAGCCCACCTAACTCTACATACAACGGTAAAAAAAGCCGCCAAAGCCTAACTAACAACAAGCAGGTAACAAATTGAATTTACCATATTGCCCCTATCACACAAAACTGGTTGATTACTGATACAGTGAGTGAAGGTCAAGACTCACAGCTACGGACAGAGAAACAGAGAGATCGAAGAAACGTCGCTGTGACTCAGACTCTGCTACTGATTCTGATCTGCAATTTCGCATTTACACCCATAACTGAGCTTCTGAACCTTCCTCTCTGCTCCGCCATAACTCCACCGCCACCAATCCCAACCACCATTTTTGTCCCATTTCTTGAAAATTTCAGATTCGTGCCTTTCTCGCCTCTTAAATCTCCAATTACCCTCAAATTTCGCTCTCCGAGATCCCAATTGGCTCTACAGCAATGCCGGCTATGGTCTCGCTCAACACGCCGCCGGACGCGCCGCCGCTCCGCATCTCCGTTCCCAACACCCCAACCCAGTCCCAATCTCACAGATCCGAGTCCAGGAAGCTCCCATCTCCGTCTCCTTCCCGATCCAAGCCTTCCCCGAACCGAACCGCCAAGAAGCCGCCTCCGGATTCCCCGGGCCTTCCAGATGCTTCCCTCGACAACCCGGATCTCGGTCCCTTCCTCCTCAAGCTCGCTCGGGACACTATCGCCTCCGGCGACGGTCCCGCCAAGGCGCTAGACTATGCGGTTCGGGCCTCTAAGTCGTTTGAGCGATGCGCCGTCGACGGCGAGCCTAGTCTTGACCTTGCCATGAGCCTCCACGTCCTCGCCGCGATTTATTGTAGCTTGGGGCGGTTCGATGAGGCGGTGCCGGTGCTGGAGCGGGCAATTAGGGTTCCGGACATTGCTAGAGGTGCGGATCACGCGCTCGCGGCGTTTTCTGGGTATATGCAGCTTGGAGATACGTTCTCGATGCTTGGACAGGTGGATCGGTCGATTGCTAGCTACGAGGAAGGGTTGAAGATTCAGATCGAGACGTTGGGAGAGACGGATCCGAGAGTTGGAGAAACTTGCAGGTTCGTGTTCAATGTTATGTTTCTGTTTGACTTTATTTTTGTTGACTCTGGTTAAATTTGAGACCTTGTCTTGGGTTTAAATTGTTTAATTTGAGAGAAAGGAGACAATTTATAGAACTAAATTAGGCTTAAATATAAGATTGTTTATTGTTAAGCTAAATTTGGGAACAAATGGATTCAAAGAGGCAAATTGGGCATCTTTGTGAATTTACTTAAGATTTTTATTTCAGGCTATTAACAAATTTGAGTTGAGTTGAGTTGGGACAATCTTTACATTGTACCTACCCGGAATGGGTTTTGTTTGCACATGGTAATTATGCTCTGCAAATTTATGCCTGTAGGCGCATATTCTGCGCTGTTCTTTACTTGTTACAAATGGGATGTAAATATGATGGGCTGAGTTTAATTCGAAGTGAATTGAAGCTATGGTGGAAATCCAACCTATGGTATTGAATTTAGGTTGCCATTTTGTTGAATGAAGAGAAAAGTTTGCGTTTTTAATGTTATTCTGAGTCTCTGAATCCGTGCAGAAGAAAGATGTGACTAATCAAACGGGTGAATGCATAGGATATGTTAGGGTGTGATATGAAATGTTTGTTTTACATAGAAATCCAAGGTAGCCACATGTCGGTTGTCACCACTGTATGAGACATTTATGAAATGTCATTGGCATTGTGTACGATGAATTTCACATGCCACGGCTCATATGTTCTATTCCTACTGCCCCACAAGTTGTGGTCCTCACTCCTGATTAATCAATTGCTGCTCTCAAAAGCATAGGTGTGCACTTGCAATCTGCCAAAAATTTGGGAAAATAGGGTCTTTGGTCAGGCATGCCATAGAAGTAGAGAAGTCAAGATTGATTAAAATATTTGCATCATCCCCTTCGCAAATAGAAATCACAGCAATTGTTTGTTATTTCTT
>JAYMTF010002097.1:0-19643 GCA_036897485.1 Pelargonium nanum | reverse complement strand
CTGGAGTTCCAATTTCTGCAGGATTGGAAAGGCTCTTAGAATGTCAATCACCTTTAGCATGTTGAAATTCATCATTCCCTGCCTGAAACTGAGAATAAGTTGCTTAACCTTGAAGTTGGCGGCTAATGCTGAAGGAACCGAGGGGGCTCTCTGAGCATCTATAGCCAGAAACTTTGTTGCAGCAGGAAGACTTTCGGCAAGTTAAGTGAAAAAGAACTCAAAACCCATCTTATGCTGACGCCCTCTCCTAAGTTTGAAGTAAACTTTCCCCAAATTTGGAAGTCTAAGACTAGAGAAAGATAATAAATATAATTTGCCAGAATAATAAAAAGTGGTGAGATTTGCAGCTTCAAGTTCAATCCTTCGTATCTCATCACAATTGTGCAAGGCCAATGTCTCTAAACATAAGAACTCGTTGAAAATATGTGGTTGGACATAAAGATTGCACTCATCAAAAGCCAAAGATTTGAGCTTCAAACAGCAGCGAGAAAAGGCGAGCAATTGCTGTTGAGTTAAACGAGCCCCCGTAAATCGAAGAGAGGTTAAGGAGCTGAACTGGGAACTCATATTTAGGGAAAGGCGGCAATTCTGCAGTTCTAAATACTCCAAGCTGACTTTGTCATTGATTTGTATGGTAGGGGAGCTGGAGGTGGAGTGGGGGCAGGAAAGATTTAGCACCAGCTTTTTGAGGCCCTTCTTGATTGCAAAATTGACCCATTCGTCAATGTGGCTCGTATACTTATCATCAAGGCAAAAATCGACTTCAAAGCTCTCGATTATGCTGTGACAACCCTTGTACATCTCTAAGATTTTACTCACTCCTTGTACAAATCTCTTTTTGTCGGCGTCGGCCTTGGTTTGCGCAGGTTTTGGATCGTAACGGCGCTTGATAATTGTTGGATAAAAATAACAATAGCTACATTGTCCATATCTAGTGTTTCTAGTAAAAGGTGGGGTTGAAAACATGAGATTCCAATTAAAGCAGAGGTGAGATCCATAGGATGCGTAGAGGTGTTTCCATCGGGACGATAAGCAACGAACCCTAACAGCATCACTCATGCTCAGAGAGGATGATGATATAATGGTAAGCAAAACATCATCCGGAAGACCATTGATGCGATCTCTTTTAATTTTTTTCAAAATACCACCATTACTGTGTGCCAATTTCTGAATTAATTCACACAAACACAAGATATATATCAATTTCATCATCAAATCATTCAATTCATGTACACACCAAATTGAAAGTTGTGGTTACCTTATCATCCTCAGAACTTTGTCCTCTTTCCATATATTTATGAAGCAGTAACTGTAGTTATATTTTCAATTAGCACAAGTGAAGGTGAATAATTTGGCATCACAGAAACAATAAGACGTAAATTCAGTTACCTTTGGAGAAGAAAGCAGCAAGTAAAATCCCAAGGCAGCACAGCTTATGAATTATGATAAAAGTAATTTGTACTTATAGCAGAGAGATTATTTGATACAAATACTATTTGTAAAAGGAAATTAATATCAAGTCCAATTGCATAACCCCACGCCTTTGGTATGTATTGTCTACCCAAGAAAAGTGACCTCACTACTCTAGGCTCTGGGCCTACATAGGTCCAACACCTTAATTTGTCCCGTTCTCAGCCCCATGGCCTAACTCCACCTTAAAAGGTGTTTGGGACGGATTTCTTTTTTTTGCAGTATACCCAACCCTAACTTGACAGTAACCCAGTCCGATTTTTTCTAGTCGATAAATACATACTGGACCCGCCTAAAAGGGTTGGGTTTCGGGTACCCATGTATGGTTTTTTCACCCATGAATGATGTGGAGGCACAAAATCAAATTGGGATCGTTGTAGGTAGGTGCTAAAAAGAGTTTAGTCAAATTTGAATTAATACTAAGATTGTGATAGATGGGCATCTACGTAGAGCTGGCAATTTGAACCTAAAATTCGCAGGCATCTGAAAAAATCTTATTCAATCAATTTCGTATCGGATCGGACAAATTCACATTAAAACGAACATATTTGTTCGATCTGATATAATTCAATCCCATCCGAATGTACTATAGAATTGGATCTTATGTTTTAGTCTAATCCAACCGATTGCCTCCTCTATGCCTATGCAATGAGTTCGAGTAAGAAACACAGTTGGATACTTGGATGTACAATTGGAGTTTGCCAAATGAAATGATCAGTGGTGAATCCTTCGTTGGAGTTGTGACATTCATCAAATGTGCTATACCACAAAACAAGAGTTTATGAGCGGAAATCAGATTAAGTGTCTTTGTAAGAAATGCGATATATGTCTGGGGCAGTCCAATGGGTAGAACTGGAACCGAACCAAAGCAAAAGCATCGATGGGATATGTTATTGGATCCTGTGAAGCGTTGTGTTTAAGTTACTACAACACATGCATGCATGCATGCATGCATGCAATAATATAATATAATTAAGCTTAATTTGCTTTAATTTGTTGGATTGGATTCAGCGCTCTATGCTGTGCTCTATTTCACCATTTTATACAATGTTTTGAAAACCGGACCGGACCGGTTGACCCGGGACCCGGCAGGTTCACCGGACCGGTTACACACAAATTCGGTATATGGGTCAAACCCGGTCAAGGCCGGTAAGAACCGGTGCCCATTTTAATTTAATCTGGCGGTTTTGTATATTGTAAAGAGATTTTAGTATTGAATTGGGCTTGTATCATATTATTGTGTCCAGCCCAAAACAGTTGGGCTTTAAAAAAACATAATCAGCCCATATATAACTAAATTAGATGGTCCATTTAGACAAAATAGTAAAAGAAAATTAAATAACTAAATAAGAAAACCTAATCACCTACTCTGTGTTCATCTCTTCGACTCTTCTTCTTTCTTCTTCTCCAACTGTAACTCCCAGCCGCCCTCGTCTGAGTGGTTAATTTATTATGAGTTTGAGTTTTTCTTTTCTCCTATTATCTGGCTTGTAACTCGGGAAAGATCAAATCTGAAGAGTTTAGTAAGGTGAAAGCTTGAATATGTATAAAATAGGGTTTCTAAAAGGCGCATATGCGATTCGTCGTTGCAGTAAAGTGAAATCAAATGATCACAAACATGATATGGTTGTTCATATTCTGATGCTGATTGATAGAGCTTGTAGAAGCAGTGGTTCAATTTGGATTGAATTTCAGTTTTGATATGGTATTGTATATCTAAATATAATATTAGTAATTTAATATAAATCTACTGACCCGGCCGGTTGAACCGGTCCGCCCGTCAAACCGGTGATCCGGTGGCCTGACCGGGTCGGTTTTTAAAACATTGATTTTATATATCAAATGTTAGTGTTTTGGGATGTGGTCATTTGTGCGCACGACAAGGAAAGAGGACGACTTTAATTATGCCTTGCAATTAATTAATTAATTAATGATAAATCAAATGAAATAGCTAAGCAAAACCATAACCAGATCCCATAGTTGACGGTCAGGAACTGAAAAACAGACAACAAAATCGGCAAAATGTATGCATTGAGAGATGTTCTTGTCTATGCCCCATTTCTTTGACCATTCTCTACACTCATATGTATCTCAAATTATGATAAGATCGATAAAACCATGACACTTTATTAAAAACTCACTTTTTCCGGTCTTACAATAAAGGACTCGCGCGATCAGCATCAAATCAACACTTTTAACTCATACCACACTTATACTAATTTTCATGCGAATCGAAAACGTAGACCCATAAAATTGGCAAAACTGACTTTTACCGTTTTACCGTCAAATAAATTTTAGAATACGGTCAGACATGTAATTTTTTTTTTTTAAATCGACATGTAAAAACTTTTAGTGATATATAAATATTATTGTATAATAAAAAATAACTACTAGTAGTATTGAATTTGTCTGTCTCTTCATTATTGTTATTTTTTTTTATATAAAAAAAAAGGATTGGAGGAGTGAAAATGAAGCATTCCGGGAAAAAACCAAAGGCTCGGCCACCAAAACGGCGGCACATTTGGTAGCACACGTGAATTTATTTAATGGTTTGAAAGTCGTTGTTGGAACTGGGACTTGAACTGGAACGGTCCCATTCTCACGTGTGCTTGTTTTTGTTTCAAACATTTATTTATTTATTTAACAATTGATTTGGGGATTGTGAATCAATTACTAAAATATTAACAACTTCAAAAAGCTAAGACCATCTTGCTAGAGCAGTCAACATTGCTCTGTCATGTTTTCCGGATTTTCAGATCCCAAAGTTTTTGTTTACTATATCAAACTGTTTTTTTTTATCGATTTTACGATTATGTCCTTTTCTTGCAAGACTTTCAAGATAAAACTAAAAAAGAGACATTTTCAATATTTGGCCAACCAAACATTTTGCACAATTTTCTAGCATGTTCATATATAATGAATTTATTTTATATATTCCTTTATTTGACTATCAATTGGTGTAAAAATAGTCCTAAGACTTTAATGATATTTACATAATCTTACACATACAATGAATGATTTTAAGAGTAATTTGAGCTCATCGTCCATGTTAAGATGGACTCTTGCCTACTACAGCCTAGCGGCCTACTCATATTTCCGTCATCGTAAACATACAGTTTAGAAAACTGAAAATCTAAAAATGATCATTACCGTAAGTCTCTGACTTGAGCTCAAGAGATGTTATCCTAAAGAGCATTTTACAATGGTTTATGAAACTTGACATCTCAAATTGAGATTGGATAAGACATGCAAGTGCCAATGTGGTATGGGACAAATGTATGCACACATGTAGTTGCAGAGATGAAAATACAAGAAAATTCAGCATAACAACATGCAATGATATTGCAATAACATATTTAGAAGTTTTACAACCAATAAAAAAGATGGAGTCTCAGATTCAGTTTCTCAACAACTAAAAGTAAACAACTTGAGTCTCTTCAATACAAATTCAACTTGTCAATAGCTAGGCAAATATGCTCAATGGACCTCTCTTGTTTGAAGAGTCTAGTCTATTATCTGCATTTTGCATTCCTGCATTCCATGTCCTGCAAAACAATATATAATGTGCCTTCAGTTTCATCTCCTATAAACTGATAATTCGTAAAAGCTTTGAAATCAAAAGGCAAGAGTTAATTAGGTTGTTCGAAATGGTATATTTGTAAAATCGTTACTTCTTTTACCTTCCAATGTTGTTGTTGGCCGTATCCATTAGGATCGTCAATCTTTTGGCTGATTTCATAAAATCACTGCAACGACAACAAGAACGAGGAAAAATCCATTAAATGAGAAACAGAAGCCAAATGCTTCTATGAGTCGTAGACAAACAAGATTTCACAATGATACCTGAATGGTTCATCACCAGCTTGTCTCACAGCACCTGTTGAGTCTTGGTAGAGCACATGGCTCAGCAATGCCGATTTTTCTATTCCAAACATGTTGGCCAGCCTCCTGTATAGCTCTTCATAAGAACCAAGAGCAGAGAGGTCAAGAGTCCGTCCCACGTCCTCAGATTCCATGAATACCTTGCAATGACCGGTATCCAGGCCAAGTTCAGTGGTCCATGAAAAATCAGCACTTTTCGACTTTTCTAGCGAAAATTGCTGCTCCAATGCACCTCTTGAGCCATCAGAAGAATTTTTATACTTGTCTTGATTCCCATCTGATAAACACTTGGCAGTAGGAGTTTGTGAGATTGTGTCACTAGACGAGCTCCGAGAGATCTGCTGCTCAGTGAGTATTGGTTGACCAAAGAGTATAAACTGGTGCTTCTTCACATTGTCAGATTTCTCCAAATTTGGATTAGAGCTTCCCATTGTAAGCAAGCATGATACATTCTCGTTTCTGTTTGTTCGACTGGTTACGATGCCATCGGAAATTCTACAGCGTGGATCAAACCGCTGGAAAGTGGATTGAAACAGCCCTGACTGCAATTTGTTGTTGAAATGGAGATCTGATAAAGATATTCCATATTGAGTTTGCCTGGCTCCCTGTATGCCTGCAGGAGTGTTGTTGGAAAGACAACACAAGGGGCTGCTGGTTCCTAGGGGGTTGCCTAAAAATGACGGTATGGAAAATTGACCGTCAAGGGGAAAGTCTGGATGCTGCGGGAGGCGCAACTTCTTTCTTGGAGGTGAGAAGGGTGATAGGTTGATGACTGGCATGTTCGATACCAATTCAACCAACCATGGGCTGACACGCTTCACATTTTGTAGCAAATCTGGCTCATCCCATGTCACCTGCAATGCAGTTCAGGAGATGCAAAAAACCGAATAAATAAGCCATAAGTTTGCCCAAGATTGGAGAGGTAAGCAAACACGTAGTGCTGAAATGAAGGGAAAAGTTATGGATACCATCTATTTAACTTCTACGATGCAAGGCTCACCAAAATAGACGTTTTCCGTCAAAGGATTGATTTTTACGAAACAAGTTGGAACTAGAGTTCAGGAAATGATTATCCATGGACACAATAATCTTAGACTGGCACAGTGGCACGTTTGCCGTTTATCATATAAGCTAGGAATGGTAATTTGGTAGATCATATATGATTATAGTGACACAATAAGCTAAGAAGTATACAAATTATTCAAAAAAGCTAAAATTTCAAGAGACCTCGGATCAAATTAGATAACAATCATATAGAAGAAACATTGTTAGTTACGGTCACCAAGTATAGAAGAAACTACATTCTGAAGAACAACAACTAATTTCAACAACAAAAGTAACTCAGATTCTTGCACAAAGGCGCATTCATCAAAAAAGAGGGAAAGGGTACCTGAAGAAGCCGCCATGGGGAATTAGGCCACCTGATGTGGTCAGCAACCTGAACAGAAGCTATGGTTCCCATGAACCAACTTATCCGGGAAGAATCCTCGGTTTCAAATGCCATCTTAAACCTCATTCCCGAGCACCACTGGATCCTAATGGCTGCCCGCACAGACGAAGCCTTAACACAAAACTCCGGTGTGCTAGCTCGCGGGAAATAAACAACCTCAAACGGCTGTCCACTGGCAGCGAGAGCCGTAGCTTCGATTACAGACTCCGGCCTCACTCTACCCTTCCCCCTAAAACTACCACTAGAGTTCAAGTTCCCACCACAGCCATTTCGCATAAGCTTGTTCTCGTCTTCCCTCAAGAACACCGAGAACCCGCCATAAGGGGAAGCACAATTAGCAGAACCCGAGTTCCACCCAGACGGGTTCTCCGATCCACCCCCAATTCCCCGCTTGGCTCGCCTTATCCCGACACAGAGGTCTCCATTTTCAGCTCTCAAGAACACTATGCTGTCCCCAGCAACCAGCTTCTTCTGGTTCACAAAAGTGCTCCACCCAGTGGTCAACAAATGGCGGCGAGGCGTCCCCCTGTAAATGTGCCTGAATTTCCAGACCTCGCCGTGCACATCCCTCGCAATCACGGTCTGAACCGGAGGATCCGCCGAGTAATCAAGGCGCGGGAAGATTGTCTCGGCGCAGTACCTCGGAACCGAGAAACCACCACCATTGTTGGCATCGGATTGGGTCAATGTCTTGGCAAAAGAGGCAGGTTTCTCCGAAGAATTCTCGGACCCATTGTTCCCGAGAACACCATCGTCCTCGTAATCGATCTCGTTGCTTCCCAAAGGAACAAGCCTCATCTTGGAGTAAACCTCGTCGGTTTCGGGATCGGCGAGGAACTTCACGGCGGCGACCCGGCAGAGAATGAGCGGTGGGATTCTCGGGGAAGCTGAGAAATCGACGGCGGCGCAAGCGTGCTCGGCGTGGCCTTGAGGAAAGTAGAAGACGTTGGAGTTCACCGGAGGCATTTGGACCATGCCTCCGGCGCAGGCGTGCCATAGCTGAGGATCCAAGCTCTTCTCTGTCTCCTTCATTTTCTCAGAGCCTAAAGGTCGCTCCTTTTTAGGTTGTTGACACAGAGATCAAATCAAAATGCTTCCACAGTGAGTTGTTGAGCAAAGAAATAGGGGTGATGGGTTCTTTCTTCTACTCCATAGCTAGCTTGAACCTGAACCAGTCCATCTTTCTCAGTCTGAGAAATTAAATTCAAAAACACAGAGAGACCCAAAATTAGTTAAACACAAACAGAGCTAATAGTGGTGGTGTTGTTGAATGTTGAGAGCTGAAGCGCCTAGGAAGAGATCATCTTTTTACCTTTTTGTTGAAGAAAGTAAATGGGGACGAGCAATCCGGATCGTTACTTGAAAGATACCACCCGAAATCGGAAACAACAAGCCAAGTTTCGCTATCTCCAAATTTTCCCAGAATCGGCTCCAAAGATTCCGACTTTATCGCACTCACAAAGCACCCTTTTGTCGATCAAATCTTTTTGCTGGTGATACGATAAAAATGCAAAAGATTTGAACCCAACAACCCCAGATTTGAACACAAACCAAGCTGTGAAATTGCTTGGAAGCTATGGTGGTCACTCACTGGTTTCAAGCTACTGGTCTAGTACTGTACAGCAACTGGTATATAAAAACATGATGAGCTACAGCTACTCTCTGTTTCTCTCCTGACTTTTTGTTCTTATCTTTTCTCTACAGATCTCAAAAACACACCCTCTCTCTCTCTCTTCTCTCTGCTCTGAAAATCTCAATAACTGAAACAAAACAAAATCTTAAAACAACAAAAGTAAAATGGTTTTTTTATTCCAAACACAGAATTTATTACTTGAGTAAAATATCGTATCGCGGTACAGTATGGTATCACGATATTGAGGGAGAGAAAGATGGAATGGTTTTTGGTCATTTCCGTTACGACCAGACAAATAAACCATGGTTAAGAGGGTAGATGACCAGGGTTAAGTAGCCCACTGGATTGTCGTGGTTTTGTAACTAACTAAACTAAACAGAAGCAAAGCACAGGTGGTGGTGATGCCCATTTTTTGGTCGGGCAACAAGACACGGCGGTGACATTGGACTCAACGGTTTGTTTCCGAGGTTGCTTTTTATGGAATCGGTCCATTTTCACTTTTTTATTTTTAGTTTTTAATAAATCATCTAATTACCAAATAAATTATTATTACGCAATAATATAGTTGCGTGTGACAAATAAATACAAAATAACTCAAAAATTAATATTGATGGGTAATACAATAATTTAGGATACAATTTAAATTTGGTCAATGAAAAAATTGAAGTATAAACATATCTAGAGTTTTTTTTTTCTTTTGCGAGAACAAAATAACTAAAAAAATTATCAAATTATTAGGATAAAAATCAAATTGATTGTAGTGCATGAATTACAATCCCGACAAATCATAGAGATAGATACATAAATTTTAATAGTCAAAAATATTTATTTCAGAAAAATATAAAGCATATTTAGAAGAAAATAAATTAGTGGGAGAAACACTTGTCTTTCAACGTAATACTTTTAAGTTAGATAGAGTCACCTATTAGCACAAATAAGTGCACGTACATTTATGTGTTTGTAATAGATAGACTTGTTACTTGTTAAAGAGTAGAGAAAGTTTTAAACTTTATTTGTCCGTTGTGTACCTATGTTTTCTCTTTACTTTATACTTTTCCACATTAAAATTTAATTATACTTATCCAAGTAAATTTGTGCGAACGAATCCGATGGATCCACACATTTTATTGAAGTGTCACAACTCATTAGTAGTTTCTAATCCAATACATAAATGAAAACAATTAACACCTCAAATAAATGATATTCTTTCCTCTTTTTTATTTTAGTTGACTATTCAGATTCAAATATATAGACATGAAAAGTTAACCCGATTTAACAAAAATATCAAGTCAAATTGAACAACGTTCATGTCACGCTAAAAGTTAAATTTTTATATTCAATACAAAAAATCTAATCTAATTTAATATATCTAATCTAATTTAATATGTTTTGAATCGATTCTTGATCATATGAATCCCAAAAAATCCAAAAGTATTTGAAATCCGAATGGTCACATTATGTGTTGGTACAGTCTCTCACCTCAGGACGTGGACAGTGGCTATGAAGAAGCAGTGTAATTAATTTAGGGACCATCCATGCATGCATTGCATGGTCCCTTCTTATTTTCTGCGGATTAATCTTAATTAACTAATGAAAGGAAAATAAAAAATGAAACAGCCAAGCAACCAAGACGGCAACGTCACGCCAAGATTGATGACTAGCAACAAACCCATTTCTCTTCTATTTTTCACTGTTACTCATCAATTCAATTCTCTTTTCCTATTTCTTTTTGGGGTTTTAATTGATACATGTACTACAATATTTAATTATTATTGTCCTTTTGTTTGTTCTTCACTATAAATAAAACCTCAAACACAATACTACCACACCAAAACACATTATTTAGCACTAGTTAATAACATCTTTTTCATCATTAATTGACTTCCCAGGTCGTTTATTTGCTAAATTCATACATATGATAACAGTAGAGAGATGTATAATTGAGAATGAGGAATGCAAATTCAACATAGGTTTGGCATAATTAATTAAAGATTTAAATGCAAACGAAAGGCTCTAGGTGTAATCTAGCCCATCAAGTCAAAAAAATATAGTACTTGTACGTTTGTTATGTTCTACGACGCTATTACTTGAAAATTTTACATACTCAAAATTACACGATTAATTAATAAATGAAGATTATAAAAAACTTTATTTACACTTTCAAGAAAGAACAAAATTTAGATAATAAATTCTAAAATATAAAGTTTTTTAAAAAATATACTTTTCAATGATTTAATTAAATAAGAATAAATGAACATTGATAATTCAGCTTAAGCTTATTTGTAACAAGTTCAAGCTGAATATTTATCGAGTTGAGCTCGAACAAGCTAGGCTCGTTTAGACAATTTGAGAAAGACTAATATTGAGATAGTGTTTAGCAATAGGTAATAGGGCTGCACCAACCACAGCTACATGCAGACACAACATCATGGGAAATTAGCAACCAACAAGTTTGTTAAACAAAGTGTCAACATTATTATGTCCAAAATATTAATTATTGTTGTAATAATTAATGTGAAATGGACCAGCAAGAAAAAGGACTTGAAACAGAAACCATACATTTTGTAACCTATAGGCTTGGTTTTGTAGCTCTTTGAAGAAGAAACGACATGAATACAGACATACCACATCATGGTCAAGTTTCAAGCCAATTACAATATATTCAATTTCATTCACGCAATAACTCATCATAAATATATATGTAATTTTCCAACAACAAGATAGGAAAAAAAATGTATATCCATACAAGGCATGGGCACATGCATGGACAAGTGAATTGTGAATTGTGATTGTGAGATATGGTTGGTGAAGAATCAACATTTTCTGATGTGGACACTCAGTGAATGGATATATTGAGAAAACTTTCTTGGGAACCAAACAAAAATAGTGACCCCAGCAATTAAAGATGGTTAATAAGAGTATGTGAAGCAGGGCATGCAGACATTAATGTTGATGGCGCTGCTCTCTTTTTTTCTCTATTCATTCATATCTCTGATAGTAAATATATAGAATTGAACAGCTCGATCAGTTGAGTTTATATTAGAGGTGTCAATTCAAATTTTAGGACCATTTATTTATTTGGATTTGAATAGATAAAAAATAAATTGAATATGATTCGAAATGAGTTCGAGTAGATTCAAAATATGTACTGAAATAATTGTCTTATCTAATCTAATATGGTTTGAAATTTGATAGAATCATGTCATTTAAGTTAGATTAGATTTTAGATCCCTGGTTCCAAATTGTGTGCTCTAAACTACATAATATGGAGGAGACTACACTCAATGTGAATGACAAATGTTAATTAATTATCTTTTAAGTGTTTATAAAAACATTAAAATAGAGTACTTATTTTAATAAAGATGACATAATTATGTCATTATTTGAATAAATGGTGTTTTCTATTATAGTAATGGCAAAGCAATGACTAATTTTATCACTCAAAATTTAATTTTATTGTTCTAAAAAAAGGGAAAAAACACTCATATTTCTGTCACTAATTGATTAGAATAATGGGTCATCCATATAATATATATTTAGAAATTTGGACCTACCATGCATTTTGTACACATGAAAACTGATTCCATATATCTTAAAATGATTAATGAGTGAAATCAATTTAATATATATATTGAATAAGTTTATAGCATGGGCAAGAGGAAGGTGGCAAGTGAACATTCACATCACATGGGAATAGAGGGTGGTGTTGGTAGGTGTTGTTTTCATGGCCAAACCAAAGTCATATATGTCATGAACATGGACATGGAGAAGAAGGAAATGAAATGGAAGTGACAAAACTAAATTGACTGGTTAGAGAATAGGTTCAATGAGCATCACACAAATACATCTCATTTCACACTTCATACCTCTCATTTTTATTCCATTTTTGTTCCAATACCACAACAAAGGTTTCTATTCATGTTTCTCTTTTACTATATTCAAACGTAGGATCCACATAAGACACATGTCTATATATAATTATTAATAAAAATGAGAAGTGACTAGTTTATCTCAAATGCACTTAGTTTAGCTCTCGAAAAAAGTTAGACGCGACTCAACAGTAAGGTGAAATGAGAATATTAGTACTATTTGAATAATTTAAAATAAAATAGTTTTTTTACTGCTGAATTACCGTATGAAGAAACAAACAATTTCACTATAGATCTCTATACCGAGAGACAAATACAAGAGGATCACTATGAAAGCAGTTGTCCGGTTGCCCCCACAAAGATAATTTCGATGTACTAGCATACTACATATATTTAAGTTAATTTATGTTTGTGTGTATTATTTGATAAAATTTTGAATATTGCTCTTACAAAATTTAATATATTTGGAGATGTAAAGGAGAATAAAAAAGATGGTGTTTTGCTATAAAGGGCAAAAGAGACATTTCAAAAAAATGACTTGTAAAATAAATGAGAGAGAGATTGTGAGTTCTTTTCCTAATCCTATAAATATATGGATCAGTGCCTGTCCTGTCCTGTCTTCTCTGCACCCACTTATTGCTATCATGCGCCTTGTGCTCACTCTCCTTCCTGACTCACTGAGTTGACTAATAAGGCGCTGACGTGTCAGGATCACAACGGGATGGGACTCGTCCGATCCGACGATGGGATGGGTCCACGCCATACATGTTTGTGGGTCCCCACCTCTCTCTTCCAGTTTCAGGAATCTCTGTCGTTTTGTCCTCAAATAGTGTAGCTGTGAACCAACAACTCACAAGTTTTAACCCTCCATGACGTCATCGTCATTCATAGGACAACAGAGAATTTACTGCCCACGTGTACGGCCAGATTTCCTAAGATCAAATCAATCAGACGGTTGTTGATGGCCTTAAATAACGACCCTATCCTATTAATTAAGAAAAAGGCACGTGCAACAATGGTGACATGAGCCACCTAAAAATATGATAAAAGATTTGTCGAAACAGTGGCATTTACGTCATTGGCTTTTGACGATACATAAGCTTTCGCAATAACATAACTGTTTGGATTTTCATGATCTTCACAATCTTCCTTTATTTACGTTAATATATACAGTATGTTCATGTTGTATACAAAGTTGTACATTTGTATGTAGGAGACAAAAATATTGAAATAAAAGACAAATTCAACCCACAAAACTAGCGTTTCAAATATAAATTCAAAGTCTTCGTGTAATTGTTATCCTCAGCGATCTTCTTGGTCTCCACAAGACTAGGAGGAACTATTCCACTGCTAGCTATCTCAAATTAAGTGTCTGATTTTTCTGATTTTTTTGTTACATAGATAAACATGAATTTTTGTTAGAATAAATATCTTGAGCTTATTGTAAGACTAGTACGTGAAAGTAATACTCCTTTTAAGTAAAAAACATATACTTTTTTCTTTTGTAACCAATCTTTTTGTGCAATATATATTAATCTGAAATAATATTTGGAATCTTGCCTCTCATATTAATTTTATGTATTTTACATCATCTTCGCAGTGACGAACAAACATGGGCGGAGTGAAAATCTATCATATATTTTTTATTACTAACCACAATCACGATCTTCTTGTTCATACTAAAAATGAGATAAAAGGAACCATAAAAAAAAAGTAAAAGATGCAAAAAAAAGAATTGAAATTTGTTCAGTATATTGTGTGTAAATTGATATAATAATTTTTGATTCATCTCAATGTCATATTCTTTTTGAATTTTTGTTCCAAAATATGTATCATCTTTTTTTATTTTTTTCAAATTAAAAACAATGAGAATCAATTTGAAACAAAGAAAATATACAATCTCATGAATTAGCTAGTGTTTGGGGCAATCTGAAAGTTAAATGAGCTGGCCCAGTGTGAAACAATGATATGACCCAAGTTAAAATATCGGTTTCAAGGCAGTTCATTCATATTTATTAGCAGAGTACTAGGTAAGAGAGAGTCAACTAGTAAACAAATCAGGTCGATTATACATGTTCGTTCGTATAAGCTTTTTTGAACTAAGTAGGTCAACTACTTATGAATAACTGGAAAACTGAATGAACATAGCTGAATAACTGAAACATGAACAATCACAGGCAATTCTGTCAAAGACAGACGGGCCAATCCCGAATCAGAATGCCGATTCTTATCATGCCATGAATTTTGCAGAAATCAAAACTCAAACTACTAAAAAACCATGTTACAAACAATTGATCATTCTTCCTGCTGCAAATTCAAATTATGTAAATCTAGTAATAATCTACATTCCAGGTCCAGACGCCGGTGGCTGGCTGGTTCTGCATCTATTTCGAGTGCCTTCTAAGTTAGCCTTTACAGATCCTAACTTTTATTCCGTCGATGTAAATAAAACAAATAATGCAATAAAGAATGAAGGAGAAAAGCTCGCAACTAGGCAGATTGCTATTCTTCTATAGATTAATAGTAAATCTAAAACACAAGCATTTTTAGTTCAGAAGCTAAGCTAGCTAACCGGATTCTCTTGCAGGGGCAATGATGAGCCGTCCATAACTGCTCCATTGGCAGGCTTCTTTCTCAATTCGGTCACCTTCCTGTGAGAGTTGGAGTGCAGTGATGCAACAAAGGTAGGGCTTGACGCTGGACGGTACTCTGGGAAGAGGCGGCCAGACCGGTAACGGACCCCACAAGCGTTGCACAGGGTCTTCCGCCCCATTGGCCCTTCTCTCCATTGTGGAGTCCTAGTTGACTCACAATGTGAGCATTTTCTAACTGGTGCTGACTGCTGTGACAGGGATTCCTTAACCTTTTCGCCACCGGAAAGCAGAGCCGGTTTCTTTCTTGTTGTTTTTCTTTTGACTAGGCTCAAAATTCTTTCCATGTTGGACTCCAAAAATAGATCAGAAACTGAAGATCTTTTCCACGCTGGCTTGGAGATTGAGCTTCGTGGACGCTTGCTTCGTCTCTTCACCGGGACAATGATTTTGGGGTCAAAAGGAGCGGGGTGTCCAGCAGCAGAATTGGAGCTGGAGCTGTTGCTCTCCAGGACGGAAACCAGGCTGGAGGTTTGAAGCACGCAAGATCCCTTGCTGGAAGAAGAATTGCTCTGATGGAGAGATCTTCTACTAGCAGCATCTTCAAGGATTTTTGGCAGCTGGTTTAGATGACAAGTTTCATCATACTGATGACTATATTGATAGAGGATAATTCTACAAAATATTAAAGAGCAGAAATATTTTGTATCTGTCAAGAGAACATTCGATCAAATGAATCCTATTCCTATCATATAGAAAAACATCTTAGAAAAATACTCCTCTAAAAGACTGAATACATATTTAACTCAAAATAGCGATGTGAAATGCATACTGCTCTTCCAGAATATGTTGTAAACTAAATACATGTGCTGCAACCACCATCCTCAAGACAATTACCTAGAAGTGAACAAGTTTTCAAAGCAAAAAGGAGTCTTCTAACAAGCTTCAAGTTGAAGGAACAAGAATCTAAAAGTAGTCTGCATACAATAATGACGACAAGTATCATAATCAGTCTCTTAGCAACAATAATATCAATATATACTTGTACAAGGTCTCAACAACACTAAATCTCGGGTCATCATATATTCTCCTCGTCTTTTCAGTAATGGTAAGAATATCTAGCATAGTTTATAGATGATCTGAGTATGGGAATTAACTCAAAACTTCATGTGTGTTACTACAGTCAAATTCTGTGTATAGGATATCAATAAGGTTAAAGAATCTTTGCTGAAAAATAATCAAGACAATTCACATGCAAGGATATTATGTGCTTATTCTGAGATCTATCACTAGAGAACCAATGTTGCCTCTCCAAAATATATTTTAGTAGGTAGTAACTACTAACTTGAATGAGTCATATTAAGCATCTACTGTGGGACCTATGGTTCCCCCAGCTTATTTAATATAAAGAGAGTATCATTTGTTCAAAAATATGATACAGTGATACTTAAACAATGAGGAAACTCACCGAGACAGAAATTTTCTTAGTTTCCTTGTGCCCTTGAGCACAAAAAGTAGATGACAAACTTGCCAAAGCATCCGGGGGTGGCAATTCAAGGCTTTCAAACTTAGTATCCCAATCCTCTACTACACCATTTTCTTCAACGGGTTCCAATGGAAAATCAAAAAGTTTAAGAGCATCATCGAATCGTAAGGAATCGTTGAAGAAATCATCAGAGACTCCATGTAAATCTTGGTTGAGAACCCAAGAATCCATATTAATATTCTGTTACAAAGAGTATTATGGCACAAAAAGAAAAAGCAACAAAGAGACAGCATTACTGAAGTGTAGTATAACAGCCAAATACTCATAAAATACAATTATACAGAAAAAAGATGCCCTATAGCTATACATAGCCATAGATGATAGGTTGATCCAATTTTACCTAGATGAAAGGTAATCATGGAACAAGTAGCAAGGAAAAAACAAGATTTTTCCTAATCATATATGTTGGATAAATGGATAATTATGCAGTTGACTTATCCAAGAAGATAATAGCTTGCAATAGTGATAATACATGAAATACTAAGTATCAATCCAATCAATCATAGATGAGAAACTGGACAATGAAGACACGTCACCGTTAAAGATTCAACGATAGAGCTATTGAGACCCGAATATGAACTCAAGGCTGAGCAGAGTCCTGAGAGGCGCATGTATTTCTCACTCTCTAAATGTTCCTTAATCCAAAATAAAGAAGACTGAGTCATAAACTAAGTGGTAAAAGATGGGAAATCATTTGGGTAAGCGAAGAGAAGTCGTTGGAAGTGAAACAAAATCAGTTCCAACTTGTTTCGAGCTACCCGCCTAGACCCACAGCCGTGGAAATGGGAATCGAGATCGTCACCCTTACTCACGCACTCACTCTTGTGCTCGCTCACACACTTTTAGAAACCAGACTCATTGTCATGGGCACGCACTCACGCGCTCACTCTTGTGCTCGCTCACACACTTTTAGAAACCAGTCTCATTGTCATGGGCACGCACTCAATTCTCAATCTCGTTCTCATTCGTGGACAGACACCCGAAGATCACTCCCACACCCATGGGTATAAGGCCCACAGTCGTAACTGCGCTCAACACCCTCTCTCATGTGCTCCTTCGGTCATGTCTTCATACACACTCATTTGAACTCGCCCTCAAGTGATCCCGTCACCCTTACCTGACTCCACACCCTCGTGAGCTCACATTGGTATACCTTCAAGCATTTGTACTCATAATCACATAAGACCCATCAAGTCGCTGCACCCTCAGACTCCCCCTAGTAATGCAAACGACAATCCATCAAGGTAACATATTAGACTCCAAGCATTCAGACTGAGGAAAATAGTCAACCACCACATCTTAACACCATGATGCACCCTCAAGACAATCACATGTCTGTGAACTCTCAAAAGACACTTGCGCCTTGAGGACTCATGGAGAACCCCTTGTGGGCTCCCTAGCTTAGTTTGTCTTGGTTTAAAAACATCCTACACCTTAAGTCCTTGAGAACTCGCAGAGAACCCCCATGGTCTCCCTAGCCTAATCTCTCTTGATCTCAATGACATAGTTATTGCGCAGTGCCACATCATCACCTATTGCCAATATAAATACCTCTTCTTTAGACAGAAAATGGGATAGACAATTTTATATTTTTACATTTTTTTCGTAGTGCTCTAAGTTCATTTGGTAGAGAGAACTAACTCTCACATCGAAGGTGAATTTTAGTGCGCCCATACTGGTTTTCACTTAACGCATGTGTTTGTCTATTTTGACAACAAAACCACGATGAATTTTAAGCTCCAATATGCGACGGGACACTTTTGAAGGAAGACAAATCATTTTTCCTTCAAGGTTGAGAAAACCAAATCACATTGTATAAACACATAAGTGGCCATAAATTTTGGTACAACCTTTTACACGACACAAAACTCTCATAACTTAGAACCTAGGGAAATAAGGACTCCAAAAATTCATAATATTCTCCTATCTCAAACCCAAATAAATATAATAAAAAAATAATACTGTCTTTATCACAAAATGAGTGTTACATTTGTCTAGCATTTTTGTCCCAAAATGAGTGACATTTTTTCTTTTCAAGAATTTAGTTAAGTATGAATTACAATAGTATCCCTATAATAAATTTGTTAACATTTTTTGAATTTGTTAAACCACGTGTCCACGAGAATACACGAGTAATTGGTCAATATTTACTAACTTCTCCATAACCTTTCTTAGAAAGGAAATCAAGACCCTCATTTTGAGACGGAGGGAGTAGTGTGTAAACAAATTTACTTTTAACTTTTCTTAATTGCCAAAGCAGTCATTGTCATTTCCCTCCATGATTGACTCTAATTCTAGGAATAACGTTTATGTACTCTAAGCAAATCAGGTATCAAATAACATTGAATACAAAAAGTGAAGCCAAAATTCTTTGGGGTTCAAATTTGGGGCATCAAATTATGCAATGCTTAGACATGTGAAGGCCCAATTTTCTTGTTAAGTAATCGTGAAACACTATCATATTAGCAATAAGTCATGTCATACATGAAAAAACCTAGCTGGAAAATCATTTTTCTCAGTAACCAAACAGAAGGTAAAAGAAAACACAGGCGCCGAACGATTATGGGCCCTTTTCCTGCATTTTCTCACTAAATCACCGGACAATTTCTACGCAATTGCTACTAAAATAGGATGCGAAAGCTGAAAAATGAAGCCTCAATATCGAACCCTAAATGGAAAATGCACATGTAAACGAGATATTTCGATTCAAGAACTAATTAATAGATAAATAGAAACTTAAAAGAGAGAGAGGTGAGCTCCGACCTTAGACATTGAGAGTCGAGTGCAGGTTGGTGACAGTTGCTCTGAATTCAGAGATGATGATCGTAGGGTGAGAGGTATGAATATGTGTCGGAAACTTAATCACAGCGAGGGCAGATTCACGAATTGGTTGTGAGATCAGATCACGAGGATGCTTACCGAACAGGTCAGCTTCGCCGGTGGCAGTGATGGCTCCGGAGGTCTCTTCGCCGGTGGCAGCGATTGCTTCGGAGGTCTGTTCGCCGGTGGCTGCGATGGCTCCGAAGGTCTCTTCGCAGAGCTGAACAGTTCGACCAAGGAAGTTGCTCTGCCGTTTTTTTTTGTTTTAATAAAAGGTTAGTGGATTAGATAGAGAGTTAGGATTTTCCAAATGTAGCGAGCAATTTTCGAGCAAATGGCGAGCAACTCGCGTGCAGGTAGTGAGCAAACGGATTGCTCGCAA
>JAYMTF010002096.1:0-19646 GCA_036897485.1 Pelargonium nanum | reverse complement strand
TAAGAAAGTTAAATCATTTAAATATTATATATTTCAAATTAATTAAAAGATAAATCTTTTTTATTTTTTCATAAATAATTTTGGATATAAATCAATTTTAAAATTAAAATTACATTAATTATATATTTAATTATGATTGACACGTGGCACAAAATTGAAAGTTGAAATTGCCACGTGTCAATCAATTAGACACTCAATTAGAATTGAAAATGACAATTCAATTAGTTAGAGACTATACTTTATAATATATATATTAGATTTTTGCAGATTCGGGTCACATAGAATGAACCTGATCTCAACATTTTTAACCTGAAAACAAAAAATTCAACCCAAAATTTTAATTGTTATATAATGACCACCTCCTCCCTCCAATTTTTTGTCACCACCAGTTGAATTTTAGTTAAACGATTGGACATTTTGACAAGGGCTTTATTTGGGTCAGAAACCAATGTTTTAAAACCGGAACGGTTGATCCGGGACCCAGTGGTGCCACCGTTCCGGTCATATTTATACCCGATAATTTGGTCAACCCGGTGCCATGTTTCACCGGTTCACCCGGTTTTAGAAAAGTCATTTTAAAAATTCGAAATGATTTTATAATTGCAACCCAAATATAATTGGGCTTTGTTCAAAAATAAAAAAGAAGATTGGGCCCAATACATTGAAAGTGAAATAAAAATTGCCCATTACAATTAAATAATAAAATTTCAATAAAAGAAACCTAAATCTAAATCAGTAACTCAATATATACGACGTCGTATGGGGTATTTATTAATAACGGTTTCTTCTTCCTATAACCTTCCTCTGAGACAGGAAAAAGAAAATCCAAAATACAAAAGGAATATCGTGTTCTCTTCCGAGAGGTAAGTTTGAGTTTCTCTTTTCATCTTCTTTCATTTATACATATATTTCCATGGAAAATATTTTCGGGTTTTCAATGGTTCCGCGATAAATTTTTACATTTTGATGTTTATCATTCGAACTCTATTTATGTATAATTCCGTGTAGAGTCATAAATATCAATCGTTTTAGGTTTAGCTGAAAGCAATTCTGCTGCCGCCACCGGAAGGAGCTTAAGATACCACGCCGTTGACCGAAGGAACTCCGGTGAGCTTTGCCCTTACATTTCTCTGTACCTCTGTCCGGTGTTTTGAGCAATTAAAATAAGAACTTGTAAACTGAGGCCATGCATACAAGTTGTTTGAGATAATGCCAACAAGGGATGCTGTGTTTTGAATTGCTAACTGTATAATAATTGGATTGTTGCATATGACAAATAGGCTGATTTGGGGTCGGTGGAGATGATGTTTGTTGTAGTTCCATATATCTGTTAGGTTTTTTGTCATGGAGTTGCAAGGTTGCAGGCTACATATCAGCACAAATTTGATATATTTATTCATGATTTTAAAATTTAGAAATGAATGCCCTTATGTGGGTTTAAACCAGGATTCAAACTTAATGAACTATCCTTTTTAAGTCTTATTTAGGCAAGATTGACCTAAGGTCCCTAAGCCTCACCTTGATCTAATTGTATTGATGCGACTTAAATTAGAATCTTGCGGTGTTAGACAAAGAGGAACTCCAAGCATAAGTTTTTGGTTAAAAGGGCGCTCACTTTACTCAGCAGACTGAAAAAAAAAAGTAGTGGGAGATAACTCCTTCAAAAGAAATTATAAACTTTCTATTAGTATGTAAGTACTTATCCAAGCGAAATGTAGAACAATAACTATGCCTATAACAAAAACGTTATCCAAGAATGCATAATGGGGTATCCCTTGGCTTAGATATTGTTGTTAAGAAAAAGGAGTATTATATACTTACATGTAGTTAAATCCTTGTATATAAATATGATCATAAGATTCACAAAAGAGCTAGGTTGATTTCTAGTATGAAGCTTGTTTCCAGAATTTATAATGTAGTTCTTTTAGTCTTAAGCCAACCAAAAAGGAGTATCCTTGTCATAAGGTATAGTATTGGGTGATGAAAGGTATTAAAAAGGGGTAGTGAGTATCCCAGATATTATTTGCAAACTTAGCTCAAAAACTGAATGGATAAACTCAATTAAGTAAGGAAGAAGTGCTAAACTAAGTCTAAAATGTATAAACACTAGGCATCCCTGTATTGTTTCAATTAGAATTTATAAATTAATGTTTCATTTAAAAATGGGGTTAATACGTATGCAAGGAAAAAGGAATACCCACAAGTATACAATTAAAAATATTTTTAATATTGATTTAGCAAACCTATGCGTGAGCTTATGTCCAACTTATGATTTTACAATTACACTTATCGACCCTTTTATCTTAGCAAAACAAGTAAAAAATCCTTAAGCCCGAAGACTAAATATAAGAGATCCGGGAATAGCTGATTAGGGAGCTTACTAACTTGTCAATAAAAGGGCTTTCAGGTAACTACTAAAGTGTGCTAGCTTACAGAAAAGTTTAAACTTAACATTGTTTTATAAATAAGTACTTCCTTTTTCTTTAGAGGGACTCTTAATTAATGAATCTTGTAATTTCAGTTTAAAAATTATAGTTATTTTCGGGGAGAGTCCTTTTTGTATGCAGTCTTACCCATGGTATTGCAAAGAAATTGGTTCCCTGACTTAAAAGATCTCGTTATCTCTCAAGGTCAGCATCAACCTTACATTTGTGCTAAGCCTTACCCTCTAAGATAAACTACCTTTTAAGTTTTTCATATTATTATCCTCATTCGAGAAAATTATTTATTTCGTAAAGTCCTCATGAATCAACTCAAATTTTATAATGTGTGGAAGAGAAGAAGTACTCATGTGGCTCTTTTGGAAAATTCTATGCCTGCTTTGTTAGTGTATATATTTGAAGGTTGAAATGTTGTGCTGTCAGTTGCTTGTATTGTGTGGTGAGGCGTTATCCTCCCTTTCCTTATCAATAAAATTCAGGATTTCAGGCTTTGCCTTTAGAGAAAGAAGTAATGTTATGTTGTTTTACAGCAAAAGAAGTTGACTTATTATCAAAATTGAGCATTGGAAATGGTTTCTGGGCTGATTAATGCAAATCCTGTGGTGTACGAAAAGAAAGAACGTCGGTCTCGAACTACACCCTGTGATGTGGATGAGTATGCTGTGGAACCCATCGACCAACTAGAAATATTTGATATCCTTTCAGTATGAGTGAAATTTTGGTGAAGTTAAGGCTTTACTCTTTTTCTGAATTTGTTCTCTAAAACATTTAACTTTTATAAAAGATGAGACAAAGGGAACATGTTAACACTTTTTATATTTCAATAAACAAACTCCTTTTTTTCCTTAACATTCACAAATCATATTAGAGATATAAAAGATCCAGAGCATCCTTACTCTTTGGAGGAGCTCAAAGTGATAAGTGAAGATGCAATTGAAGTAGATGACAAGCGTAGTTATGTCAGGTAATTCTAAATTCATCTCCTGTTAAATTTTAATCCTTTATCAAGTTATACTACTCCAATTTCCCTTCCTATAAAATATAAATGAATGATTATTTGTTGGTTCAGGGTTACGTTTACTCCCACAGTTGAACATTGTAGCATGGCAACAATCATTGGTCTTTGCCTGCGAGTAAAACTTCTGAGGAGTCTCCCTTCCCGTTACAAGGTATGCCTTTTTCTATTGCTATTTTTATTAACTGATCTAATTAACACTGTTTGCATATTATTTCATTATCAACTGAAGCCCATTATTTAGCATTTGAACTTTGTGACAAATGTTTCTGAAATAATTTTTCTCATATTTTTCAACCATGCTGTTAACTTGTGGTAAGTAGACTTGTGTGCGTTTTGGAGGGCGTTGACCCAGATTACATTATGACCTGGGCATAACTTCAATGTGTTACCCATCATGGGGTACATTTTAATTTGATAGTTAAGTGTGAAAATGCAAAGCTTTGTCTTCTCTCATAAAACTACTGCAATAATCTTGTTGTCTACAGATATTTATACATCAAAACATTTTTTATAAGCAATAAAGGGAAATTAGTTGAACTCCAAAAACATTTGAAGAAATGCCTTAAAGCATACTCTGAAGCAAGCCATTATATAATTGTATTAAATGTGTGTGTGTGTGTAAACTGATAAGTAATAAAGATCACCTTTGGCATTTTGGGCCTGTGGTTTAAAACCTCTGAAGCAAAGGGTGGTAAAATTGAATTAGAGCATGTAGCTATAATGCCAGTGCTGGTGCAGGACAGCTCCTTAAACTAGAAGATAGGTTTCAGCTGACTTAGCATATTCAACAAATTAACAAAATGCAACCCTGTTATCTACGAGGTTTATGTGACTGACTCATTTGATATATTGGCGGAACCCCTATTAAGTTCATAATCCATTCAGATTCATTTTGATTTTAATATAAATTATATAAAGCATCTTATGTAGTGATTGATAGTGTATTATGTTTGGTTAAAAATGTTTATGTTTTGTTTTCCTTTTTCGCCTTGTCGTTATATGTAATTATGTAAACTTCATTTGGGTCTAATACTTTGTTGGGTTTTTTTTCTTCTTAATTTTTTAGTTCTTCCCTGAGTTTCTGTCCCCATTCTCACTGAGTTCAAATTTTAAATATTTTGCGTAGAAATAAGCCTTGGTGATATTAACATTTATGTGGTAATATTGTATGCTGGTTATGGTTTTGTGAGCACGTCTACGTTCTTTTATCTGTTTTCTTAGTCATCTTTCTTCACCATTGTTTAGGTGGATATCAGGGTGGCTCCTGGAACTCATGCTACTGAAGCTGCAGGTTCTCTCTCTCTCTCTTGCACACATGATTTTTGATTGGTGGGTTTTGTAAGTATACATATTGATATGTAGCATCTTTTTTCTTGTTTTGATATGCAGTTAACAAACAACTAAATGATAAAGAACGGGTGGCGGCTGCATTGGAAAACCCAAACCTTGTTGACATGGTGGATGAGTGCCTGACTCCATCCTATGGTTGAAGAATGTTTTTATACACTGTTGCTGGATAAACATGCGGGAATATTTATAGGATCACCTTGACAGAAACATTTATTTATTTATTGTTGTCCACTTATGCCTGTATAATTTGAGTTGCTTATGCTTGCATAGAAATGCAAGGTTCAATAATGGTTCTTAAGTTGCAACATTAGGCCATTAAGGTTGTAGATACTTGAAAGCATAATTGGACCTTGCCTGTACCTCTCAACTAGGCATTGCAACAATTTGATAAGTTACAACGTTGTTGGTTTTTAGTTCAAGAAAGAGTTGTCTACTGTCCTTTTTTACCAGAAAAAACACGATCGTCCAAACATATATGTTTCTTTACTTTTCTTGTGATAAATGGCAAAAGCAATCCATTTCAGTGCATTGTTACAATTTTATTAGTATGATACACCAATCGATACATGCAAAATTTGAAAATTCAAGTCTTTTTGTTACAATTTTATTAGTATGATACACCAATCGATACAAGCAAAATTTGAAAAACCTGAAAGCAAGAAACTAATACGCACAGATACATCAGTAGGATTCTCTACAATCATCTGTGAAAATGAAAAGTGAATTGCTCATTAATCAACAACATCAAACCAACAGATGCAGATTTAGGCAACGCCTTCCACGAAACAGCAACCTTAAACAGAAAATTTAATGCCTTCATCATCAGTTGCAGATCCCTTGAAGATTGCAAGTTTCCCTTTGTTTTCCAGTAACTTCAGTGCTCGCATTAAAATGGTTCGGTCTACTCCATGAAGCTCTGAGATATAGCAGAGGACATTATAATTAAACAAAATGAGGGGAATGGAACAATGTTTGTTAATCGATTACATAGCAAAAGTGTGTGTGAGTGTACATATAACGGAAAAGGACTGGCACACTCAGAAATCAGAATAAGGTTGCAAATCCAAAATTCTCATCCATTCTCATGAGGCTTTCTTCGCCACTGATGAATTCAAGTGAAACTAATTCTTTAAGACAAATTAGGAAACCAGTCTTTTGTTTCATGTCCTCTCATATCAACCTGCAATACTAAGGATCCAAAGCAATTAAAGTTTTTACCTGTTCCTTGAGATTCAATCCCAGTACGTATTTCCTCAACTGTCATAACGCTATCCTCCAACCCATTGTCTTTAACCTGATAAAAAGGCAAGACTAATTGGGTTTTCAGGAGAAAAAAGGAAAGGAAATTAAACAGAACTGCTAATGAGTACATCATCAAGTTTCATTAAATACTCACAAAGCTTAAGATAATGTCAGCCCAATCTTGAATCCGGTGCCAGAGGAGAAGACACTTTCTATGTCCTTTATCCAGCCATTCAGCTCGTCCTGTTGGAAGAGAATTACATTGTTGTATAACTAATACTTCTAAAATGTTATAGCATGACCTAAGTAAGAAAACAATGTTAATAGGACAAAAACCTTCTGAAACTAAGGCTGAGAGGAATGCCTTCCTAGCTTCATGACTCAGAGATCCTGCAACACACAGTCGAATCATAATATATCTCATAGGCAAAGGCAGGAAGAACCATTGCGCAGAGGAACTTACATACAGAACGTATATTTCGCTCAAAGATATGGTTTTTCAAGAGAAACTTGGTGAGAGGAACATAAGGCGATAGTCCTATTGAGACCTCTTGAATTAATCAAACACTTGACACAAATCTATGGGGTACTATTTCATGATCAAATGAGTTTTTTCCCCTCATGCAGTCATGGTACCAGATAATCTAAAGATCTTAGTCTAAATTAAGGCCACGCGGGTTCTTCATAATAATTATGGCCCATTCCTTTAGCCAATTTAGCTCTTAATACAGGATCAGTCAAGTCGGGTTTTTCAGGAGATCCCAACTCCCAAGGAGGTACTCTTGTTAGGCCATCTACTTCGAAGTAGCTCTACCCATCAAAATCTTAGGACAACGCTCTACAACATAATGAAATTTCTATAAACCTGTTGTATAGTGTAAAAACTCTCCAGGAAATTCCAAAATCTCAGTGTCTCCGTTAATCATACAACTTACCAAGAGCCTAAACCATATATATACCAAGTTATCCCGAGCATATAGTTCCAGCACATAAAAATTGAGCTGTGTATAGCTAGATGAAATTCTTCCATGCTTTCACTTAGCAAGTAAAGCAGCTATTTTGAAAATAGAAAAAAGGGTTACCATTAGCCTTGATAGAACTTACTTTCGATGACAGGATTTGCAAATAGAGGAAACTCTTCCTCCAGCCCAATCACAAAAATCTTCTGGGTTTTACAATAATCAAGAATAAGTTCCTTCCAAAGTTGAGTCTGCTTCTCTCGTGTATCTTTTACTGGTTGCAAACTGAAAATAGATATCAAAGCATGACTAAAATGACCAACAAGCCCCAAATGGAGAATAAAAATATAGAGATAAAAAAAATGAGAGATATATATGTGACCATTGTCTATATCACATATCTTCTGGTACAAAAGACGAACAATGAAAAATATAGTTGCTCGATCAATAACTTATCTTGAGAAAGTCCTATTGTGTTAGGTTTAGAAGATAACTTAGGAGATGAACATTATAGATTTAGTAGAACTAATGAGGAGCTTTTCCATTCCAACTAGTAATGAATTCCTCTTATTGATAAGACTAAGACATACACACACTTTTATGTATGCATTCAGAAATATGAAATACTGCATTTGTTCCAAAATGAGTGTCTTGTTTTTTATTTTGCGAAAAATAAAGGAGAAGTTAGTTAATGTTTTACATTTTCCTCTTTTATACACATGGACATGTGTTGTAACAAACTCAAGAGATACTAATTGACTTATTATAGGGATGCTATTGACAATTCATGCTAACTAACTTTTAAATAAAATGAAAAAGTAAAATCATTTGGGGACAAAAATGCGAGACAAGCATGACACTCCTTTTCGGATACAAGGAGTATGTCGCAAAGCCTGTTTCCATACAACTGAAAGATGACTTCAATGAAGAATGATATGTTATTTGTTAAAAAAATATTCCCAAACAAAATACAAAATAGAACTGCAAGCAAAGGAAAGAGGACAATACGTGAAATACGGTGGGTAATTGAAGAACTGAGGAAGCTTGAAATCACCCAATTTCTGCATCTCTTTAGTGCTTCTTTAACAACAAGCAACCTATGCTTGCATATCAGCAATCACTGAAAACACAACAGACACACACTTAGCAGCAACAATTCCCAAGCAGAATGGAAAAGGAATTCAGGAACTCAACCACATCAGAATCTATACATATACATATGGAAAGAATCTGAACTATGTCAAACAAAAAAAAACAAAATTTATTTCAGAACCAACAATCAGAGGAACACACATTTAAGAGCAAATCCATGAGTTCAAGTTCAGTGACTCAGTCATTTGACAGAATGGAAGTACAAGGACCACCTAACTAAACCTAAATTCAATGAGATTAAAACAAAATCAACTGCAATGACCACAATTTCATCAAGTTAATTCAATGAGGTACAAAATTAGACAATAATTTAATTCAATTTTTAGGCAAAATGAGTGCAAGCATTAAGGTTGCTAAAAGAGATCTGGAGGCAATAAATACAGTCCATCGGTGAAATGGTTTACCTTTAGATTGCAAAAAAGAGGTGGAAAAGGTTGCGTCAATTTGGTCTGCTTCTCGTACTCGTACTTGGGCGTCAATTTCTCAACTTTGTTCTGTTTGGTTGCCCAGAAAGAGAACGAAAGTTAAACTCTTGTAGTCTCATCTGATCTGATTATGGGCTTCATCGAAACACAAAAACATGAGCGTGTCAATCCCCAACAGGCCCATATATATATCCATATTATAAAAGTTTTTTAAAAAAATTGTCAAATGGGTACATTTAAAAGTTTTATTGTACATTTTAGCATGCAAAAAGTATACTTTTCAATTTGGTATGCAATTGGCTCATTCAAAGTTTGTTCACAGTTAAAACTTTTAACTCTCCCCATGGGTGTGTTGAGCGGGGATCGAACGCAAGCGTTCTTCCCACTCACACAACATGTGTTGCCAACTACATCATTACCCTTGAATGGTAGTAATCTGTTTTGAAAATAAAAAATTGTAATAATGTGTTACTGGAGGCTCAGAATTGGTGTAATTCGTAATTATGTCTATAAAATATGAGGCTCTAGAGTTTGGCCAAGTTATTTTCCTTGTTATTCGCAGTTGATTTTAATGTTTGAACCTTAACTAAGTCTCAGTTTGGTTTCCGAGAAAGTGGATTTTTGGATCCTAGATTCTTTGAACCACATGTTCATAAATTATTTGGCTTAAATTAGTTCATGTGACTGATCGTACATATTCAGATATTAGATTGATTTAGCATTTGAGGCTCTAGAGTTTAGCCAGATTGATGACTGCTTTCTCAGTAATTGGATGAAGGGAAGTTGTGTTATGAGCATTTAGATTATAGAAAGATGAGAATCTTGTTGTGATTTTGATGTCTTTGAGGTTCATACAGAGTTGCTTCTGCTCCTGGGAAGGTCTTGTTGATCGGAGGTTACTTGATTTTGGAAAGGCCCAACGCAGGGTTCATTCTCAATACAAATGCTTGGTTCTAACAACCATCATAGGGGCAAGTGGCTTAAGACACTTGCTTTTCTTGTGATCTCAAGTTTGAGCCTCCGTTGTTACGTTACGCTTGCTGATAATAATAAAAAATGCTCGGTTCTATGCAATTGTGAAACCTCATTATGAAGAAATCAGGCCAGACAGTTGGGCATGGGTGAGTGATTCTTATGCATGCTCCTTCAATTTTCAGACTCATTTTACTCTTGTTGGATTGGTTGCTTGTTCATTGTTTTTTTTTTACTACTTTCTTGTTGTTACTGAAGAGGGTACAAGATTAAGGTAGATAGAAGAATTTATTTTGAATGCAGTAATATTACACTGAGAATGAAATTAATTGTATATATTGGGGGAAATGGAAGCTAAGTCCAGAAAACTATAACAATGAAGTAGGGTAGGGTCAAACTTCAAAAAAATGTATTACCAATCTGGATCGACATATAGGGTTTATGACAGAAGACTTTAAGTCTGACGTTGTACTATGGACATTGGACTTGGTGTTAAATGGTCAAAAGATCAGTTTATTTGGAATGTTTTTCTTTGATGCTGTTTATCAACAAAGTTGTTCCATCACTAGAATTAACTTTACTGATAATTTTAATAATTGCTGTTTATTAACAAAGTTGTTCCATCACTAGAATTAACTTCCTGATGTGAAATTAGCATCTCCTCAGCTCTCCCGGTAGAGCATGTATCAATTTTCATTGAAAAACTTGATCCTTCAGAGTGTTTCTTGTTGGTAAGTTTTCATTAACTTCCTCTTATACTATAATAAATTGAAAAGATTATATGAGAAACTTGTAAAATGAATTGTTGAATATCTATTGCTGTAATTGATTTACAATGTCAGTGAATCAAGGAACCCTTTTGTAGAACAAGCAGTGGAATATGCTGTAGCAGCTGCACTTGCAACATTTGATGAAAATAACAAGGATGCATTAAAAAAACTACTCTTGCAAGGTAATGTTTAACCTTTTATATCGGAATCAGGTAATATTTGACCGTTCTTCTATTTTTTTATCATTGTCTTAAACAGAGACAACCTGTTTCTTGTCTGTCTTATTTCTCTGTTCCCAGTGTGCAGCCATATAATTCTTAATTCAATGCAACAACTTTTTATGTACTATGAAGGAGCCTCCAGCGATTTACTTTTCAACGAGCATAAGTTGTTTCTTAATGAAACCATCCTCGACTTCTGTTCCTATTGATTAAAGTCAGGTATATCATCTTCAGATTTAGAGGTACGTGCAATTTGTATGAAATTTCAACTATTTCAATAAATATTCAGTGGTCTTTATTGGTTTCTGCATTTGTTCAAAATTGCTGCATAAGCTAGGAACTGAAACTTTTTATCAATTTACCAGTAATCATTACAAGAGCAAGTTCCATCACGAAAATGGTGGAACCGATTCCTATCCCTTACAGTGATTTCTCGTTCATAGATCAATGAAATGTATTTCGTGTAAGTGTGACAATCACTACACATCCTTAGATTTCTAGCTACTCTTATGGGAGACCCCTGAGATGTATGTATAAGTGCAAAAGCAATAGCTAGCTTTTGACTATGACCTTTCAATCTTTCTCGTTTCTCTTCTTCATCTACATCAAGCAACACTTGAGATGTGTCCGGCGAATAGCCTTCAAATTTCAACTGCCATTCCATCTGGTGAATCATATCGTATAGCCCGTTGCATTTCGGATGCACCATGTCCTGTGACACAAACTTGTACACCTTTCTCTTGACTTCAACAGAGCTAGACCCGGGCGATTGGATCAATCCTCTCCTAACCATTTCAGTTCTAGTCCTGGCAACGTCGTCCCAACGTTGAGCTCTTGCATAAATATTTGATAACACCAAGTAATCGCCAGGATTGCGCGAGTTCAGCTGAAGCAAGTTTGCAGCTGCAAGCTCGCCGGTTTTCAAGTTTTGATGAACCTTGCAGGCACTGAGAAGACTCCTCCAGACAACATCATTTGGTTTCATTGGCATGTTCTTGATCAGATCCAAGGCTTCATCAATCATCCCAGCTCTCCCCATGAGGTCCACCAAGCAGCCATAGTGGTTAACTGTTGGTTCAATCTGATGCTCACTTCTCATCCTTTCAAAAAACCGAAGACCCTCCTCAACAAGACCGGCATGGCCACAAGCACTCAGAACTCCAACATACACTACATCATCCGGCTTCAGTCCTTCCTCGAGCATTTCAGAGAAGACCTCGAGAGCTTCCCTCCCACGCCCGTGCAGGGCCAATCCCGATATCATCACACTATAAGACTGTTGATTCTTCTTCGCCATCTTCCGGAAGAGAGACAACCCTTTCTCCAGACACCCACATTTCACATACATGTCTATCAAAGAGGTCTCTACTATAACATTGAGTCCACTCATGTTCCTCAGCAAGGACCCATGTATGGACCTTCCCAAGTCTAGAGCACCCAAATGGGTGCAAGCTGAGAGCACACTCACTGATATGCTCTCCTCTGCCCTCCAAGACCCTTCACTTCTCATCTGTCCATAAAGCATCAAGCACTCATGCCACAAGCCCAAGCTAGCATGAGCTGCAACAATTGCACTCCAAGAAGCTACACTCTTGTGACCCATCTGCTTAAAAACAGCAGATGCAAGTGCTATCTCACCACTCTTGCCATACATGTTGATCAAGCTGTTCTGAACAAACACATCATCTTCAAGTCCAAGCTTTGAGGCAAGCCCATGAATCTGCATTCCCTCCTGAACCGCTCGCAACCTGGCACAGGCCTTGAGAATCGTCGGGTATGTGAATTCGTCGGGTTCAACCCCTCTCTGGAGCATTTCATCAAACAGATTGAGAGCATCTTCCATATTCATATCCTTGACAACTCCTCTGATCATGGTGTTGAACTCGAAAGTACCCGGATCGTCAATCTGCCCAAAAATCGAGGTTGCATAGTCCATACTCCCCCAACTGGAGAGAGCACATGTGGCCAAAAGATTGCTTGCACAAAAGGGGTTCGAAAAGAAACCCCATTTGAGGATTTGGGCATGAACTTGCTTGAATTCCTCAATGTTCTTGCTCCTCTTCAGTAGAGACAACCATTCTTGCTCCTTCACCTTTAAATTGACCTCAAGGTTGCTCTTAATTGGTGGAGTTTCTGCTGAGGGCAAGAGATGGGTCTGGTGAAGGACTGTTGTCCTAATCATCCTCTCATCCACACCATGGTACACCAAATCTAGATTGCTAAATATGAATCAACTAACATGGAAACAATCATTTCATTAACACTACCCATGAAAGCTATCAATGGAAAATTTGAACCAAAATGCATCAAAAAACCAAATTCACTTCTTTATGGTGCTATAGAAAGTAATCAAAATGACAGAAGAATCAAAATAGGAAATTGGATATTTACTAATTGGTGAAACCCAAATGTGCTTGTGAGGGCAAAAGAGAAGCAATGTGAGAAACATCAGAATGTTGCAGCAGCTAATAGATTAGTGGTGTGGAGTTTCAGTTGAATCTCATCCACATGATTTTCTAGAGAATTGCAGCTACAAGAAAAATAAAAGAAACATTGCTAAACTATGGGACAACTAGATTCTCTGGATAGGATGATAATGTTTGGCTCCACAGGATATAGTAAGATCTTGATTTTACTTGGAGAGCCTCTCATATCTCACCACATCAGCTGTGGGACCCTATAGAGTCAGATAGCATGGAGGACCAAAGAGGCCTGGGCCATTAGGAGCAACACCTATACTACAAGTCTCAATAAATTGGGCTCTTATTTTTTGGACCAGAACATGGGTTTTTGGTATTGGACTTTTGATTTTATTTGATCAGAAATGGTTCGTGTTGAAAATTGTTTGTGTGTTGCACAACCCCACACGAACAAAACACGTTTAGTAATTGTGTAGGTGCGATTTAAAATGAACACGACATGCTTAACACGGTTACTAATAGGCCGTGTTAACATGACACGGCATGACATTATTAACACGAATACGACCAAATACATTATAGAACCAACACGTTGGACACTACACGACCCAACATGTTTGACGTGTTATTAGGATGTATTTGCAATTATACTCCTAATCAAGTGAAAGTCGACATGATTACAAAATGTGTGAACTCAAACACGTTAATTTCGTGTCGTGTGACACATTATACATGAATTGCCAGCTCTATATTTGTGTCAATCTTGGGTAGCTCAAGCTCAACCGAAGCTCTTTATAAAAGGTAAGAATCAAAGAATCTAATAGAGTAAAAGAAACAAAAGAAAGGAACAAAAACAAATCAAATAATCTTTTGGAATCCAACTTCTCCACAATGAAACACTCAAATCACATATTGCTTGACCCAAACCTGTGAACACTTGCCTGAGAAAAAAAGTATGAGAAGACAAATTGACTTGAAGACCATTGATAAAAAAAGAGTAGACAAAAGCTACAAGGGAGCTAATGAGCTATGCCTATGAATTGACTACTTTGCCTTGTATACAGTAGTTTTGAGAATCAAATATTTATTTTGTACCCTCTACAATCTACATAATATTCACTCACAAAAAGCATCTCTTTTTCTCTCTATTTTTATCTGCTCCACCATCTTAAATCCTCACCCTTTCATGTGCAATCTGTACCAAAAATAAATGCAAACAGACAATTTTATCTTCAAGAAATCTGAGACACCACAGTACAGTACCCTATCAAACCTCTTTCTTTTTATATTTTCAAATAAAAATACTGTATTTTGTTGCCAGAATTAAATTGGAGTGGACTGGTGAAGAAAGTCAAAACTCAAAAGTGACCAAAGAATCACAAATGGGCCCATTGGGCCAATCTAACTGCACCCACCTACCGACCCACCACCCAAACCCGGTTTAATCGACTGTGTTTCTGTGTCGGGTTTCATGTGTGGGTCCCACTTGCATTTGCCAAAAGTAATGTATTTCAGTAGTTTTCTTTTTTATAGTTTGTTTTTATCGCAGTTTAAGATTTTTTTGGTTGATAATTGTTTTTGTTATGAGTTGATAATTATTGTTCGGTATTGCTGGAAGACATTGTTATCGACAATAACTGAAGGATAACGATCGATTTTTGTTGAAACTAATATTATCTATATCATTGCCGGAGTTAGAGTCCGAGAAGAGGAAACCAAGATTTTCGGATTGGTATTTGGTGGTAATTTTAGTTCAACACAATTATTTGATAGAATATTATTTGTGTTTGTGAAGCGGTCTGCGAAAGAGGCGACTAATACAATTGTCAAGTTCGTTGTTTCAATGTCGTTGGTTCTCAAGTTGTAACCAAATGATATTTATTGAATAAAATATAGTAATTTCTTAAAATAAAATAAATATGGTAAAATACCTAGTTTGTTCACTGAACTTTTATGTTTTGGCTCAATTTAGTCCGTAGATTTTTTTAACCAAAAATAGTTCATGAATTTTCGTATTTCGACCTAATTTGGTCTATGAATTTTTATTTGATCCAAAATGATTTCTAAACTTTCAAAATTTAACACAAAATGGTCCTAACCCTTAGAGCATAAATGAAAAATTTAATGATCAAATTAATTCGAAACACGAAAATTCATGAACTATCTTGAGTTAAAATGGTTTAGGAACTAAATTAAATCTTCTCGGTGAAGCTAGAAAGTCAAAATTCAAAGGTGACCAGAATCACAAATGGGCCCATTGGGCCAAAAAGGTCAATAATAAAACAGCATGACAACTGCACCCACCACCCAAAACCCGGTTTCACTAACTGTGTTTCTGTGTCGGGTTTCGGGCTCGGGTCCCACTTGCATTTATCGCGTTATTTATTATTGTTGTCTCTCTCGTTGGACTGGTTTTGATATTTAAACACGAAAAAAGTTAAAAAGATTGCATGCTTTTCGCGTACACATCGCTAGGAAATCAGAGTCCACAGGTGGATAGTGACCTCCAATGATAGCGTGACACGTGGGGAAGCAGTTGGAGTCCATGTAAAGATTGGTGAGGCCGAGGGCAGTGTATGATTTCTGCAAGAATGGATCTGCTTTTGAGCCAATATCTTGAATTGTCAACCTTGGAAGTTTCTGAGTGTTGTTTGGTGAATGAGAAGATGATAGCTAAGCGCGCGTGTGTGGCACAAAACAATTTTGATATTTGGTCAGAGGTTGTTAACGCAAACGTTTGATTCATTGATTGTTGTTAGTCAACTCAAGAATTATCCCAAATAACGGTTACTTGGTCGTCTGTTTTTTCATTTATTAATCTAAGGTTACTATAATCTTATAATAAAAATTAATTAACACATGCATAAGAGTAAGATGAGAGCACAAACTATTCTCACACTATGTCATATTAATCAGTTACGAAAATTGAAACTTTTAACTTTTTTTATTACGTTTTATTACTATTTTAGTACTAAAACAAGTGTGATTTTTATTTAAAAAAATTTATTGGTAATATTGTACATATGCTTTTGTAACTCTTAAAGAACACTATTAATTTATTATATAGATAACATTACAAGTTAATGCGTAACTAATTTAATAAAAAACACTTATTTTAAAATAAAAACAAATAAAACATTTATTTTGAGACGTAACGAGTATTAATACGTGTAGTTGAGCATGAATTATCAATTCTATTCTTATAGTTAGTGAAATAGTACATCTTGAGTTTGTTAGGACACGTATGTCTACGATAATGTAAGAGTAAATGTGAAACGCTAACTAACTTTTACTCAAAAGGAAAATGAATATTCTCATTTAGGATGAATGAAGTAAAATAATATGTCAACATGTTATTAATATAATGTCATAACTGAAAAAGCTTTAAAATAAACTAGTTGACAAAGTAACTTATATATATAAAAAAGATTAGACGATGTGCATATGAAAAAATTGGAATGTGTGAAAAAGCTTATACCAATGACTACGCGAGCAAAATACTAAATTTTCAAAACAATCTATATGATAACTTTTATATATGTTTAAAACAGATTAGACAATGTGCATACGAACAAGTTATAATGGGTGATGATTGATGAGAAAATTTTTACCATTGACTACGTGAATGAAATACTGAATTTTCATAACAATTCATCTCAACTGTTGGTAGACTTTTGTGGCCACCCATAGATATAATTATATTTCTTACCTTATAATAGTAATATACAATAGCATATGAATAATTTTCAAGTAAAGTTTATTTAGGGTTCCTCCTTTGACATACCAAGTTACCAACTATGCTTTCTAAAATGCAAACCACACATTCAAATTGATCCATTCCATGTCACCATTTGCTGATTTTGATGTCATATTAAATATAATTTATTCCAATTCTTCATTTTATTTAAAATATTTTGGCAGCTGACTGTTGGCCACCAGTGATCATATGGCTTATTTTGCATAGTGTTGAAAACCAAATCATGAAATAAATAGCAAATCGATCGATAGATACATTTAAGGTAAAATAAGGATTATTTAATATTAGATACTACAATACATGCCTTTAAATTGATAAGACAATGAAATAAATATTACAGTAAGAATCAAGAACATCGTTTTCACAAAATAATTAGTAAATTGAAGCACGATCTTTAAATTTCATGGGACCAAAATAACCTCTAGATCGCATACAACAAGCCGGCCATGTTGGGGCCAAATTGGTAAATTCATTAGTCTTAATACAACCAATAATTGTAATCAAGTCCATGCATAATATTCTGATACCCATCCCAAACAGTTAACAACAGTCATGACCACATGGACATCCACGCGCCTCGTAGCGCGTGGACGGAGCAGTCCCCACAAGCAATTATCTTGGTCGTGCGCCTGCATCGTACACTGCCTCAACCCGCGCGTGGTGGTCTCACTCTCTCAGCTGTCATCATCATCACGAACTATCTTGAGAAGCTTAGATAGGAGGAAGAAGGAGGGACCCACTATTTGTTCTCTCTCTCTCTCTCTCTCTAAAATCTAAAGATCTCTCTCCCAAGTAGCTGTTGCTTTCACAGTTCACACTCCCTCTCATCAATGGTGTGTTGTTTTTTGCAGAGAAAGCTTTAAGCTTTTGCTTCTCTAAAGCATAGGAGTTTCAAAAAGCTCTTGGAGATTCAAGCTCTCAAGATTGGCCTCCACTTTGTATCTTTACCAGGTTTTTTATGCTCTCATCTTTAGGAAAGTTTGAAGATTTGCTAAAAGGGAAAGTTTTATGATGTATTTTTGGTGAACAATCTTTGTTTGTTTGAATATGTCATGGTGCTGAACTTCTAGGGTTTTTGATTTCTTTAGGATTATCTTGACTTTCAGCAACTTGGACCAAGACTAGAAAGATGCTATTTTAGTTATTTCTACAGTTTCTTAGCATTAAAGCTGAAATGACTAATTTTGCAAGTTGGGTTTGCTTGATTTGACTGTAAATTGGTCAGTCTCAGATGGGTTTTGTGTATTTTTGCTTAGAAGTTAGGCTTTGGCATGATAAAGTTGAATTCAGTTACATTTTCAGCTCTATTGTCTGATAGTTGACTGTGAATCTGTGACATACTACAAGGGTTTTCAGTTATCTTAATTTGCTGAAAGCTGAAAGGTCACCATTTGACTCTGAATTATTGAATTTAGTTTAGCTTGCTTTGAATTTGGATCAAATTTTGATGGAATTGTGGTTGGTTCTAGGTTTTCCCATATTCACCACCTGATGACTAGTCGATTGCGGCTGATTGGAGGATATATCTGATTTTAACTCTGCGTCAGCATTGCCTAAAATCCATTTAAGTTGTATTTCAACTTCATTTTTCTGCTTATTTTATCATATCTGGGGTTGTAAGTTGTAACATTATCAGTTTAGTGTTAGCAATGTGTGGTTGAAAGGCTCAATGATACCCAAGACCTTCTTGTGCAAACGTAGCTGCTCAACATAATCATGTTATTGGTGACCTCAAAGGTTATAGCTTAAGGAGACGTATACTATTGTGTTAGAAATGGAGAAAAGAGAGGGTGAGAAGTGGAAGGATGTGGTGAGAAAGATGCTTCCGCCTGGAGCTTCTCTCCCCGAAGATGCATCTAATCTTGATTACTCAATAGCTATGGAGTACAAGGGCCCACCTGTCTCTTATGAAGTTCCTAGAGTTGAGCCTCTTGATGTAAATTCACGCTCAATCCCAACTGCAGAACCGCTTTCAGATTCCCAGAGATCTGTATCCCATAAAGATCCCCCTGTAATTGATCCAATCCCTTTGCCAGTGTCTTGTATTGCTGGTGTCACAACAAGTTCGCCTCATCAAAGTCCGAGAGTATCAGGCAGTTCCGAGTCGGTAGTTTCTGTCTTGCATAATCCTGATTTTTCTTCAGCGTCCCCTTCGGCTTCACCCGGTTCAGTCCACAATCCTCCAAGTAACCCTCCAAAACAAGAAGGTCATGAAGCCAAGAGGGCACCTGTAGTCAAATTTAACACTGTAGATAGATCTGAGCGGAAAGAGGTTGATATTGAAAAGCCAGTCTTTCCAGAGTATGTTAGTGTTTCGAAAGAGAAGAAAAAGAAGAAGAAAAGAAGAGTTTGTTATAGGTGTGGAAAAAGTAAGTGGGAAACTAAGGAGTCATGCCTCGTTTGCGATGCTAAGTATTGCAGTAATTGTGTGCTTAGGGCAATGGGATCCATGCCTGAAGGGAGAAAATGTGTAACATGCATTGGTCAGCCCATTGATGAATCAAAACGGTCGAAGTTGGGTAAACATTCAAGAGTGTTGTCCCGATTGCTCAGTCCTTTGGAAGTCAAGCAGATCATGAAAGCAGAGAAAGAATGTTCTGCTAATCAGCTTCGTCCAGAGCAACTTATTGTGAATGGATTGCCTTTGAAACCAGAAGAAATGGCAGAATTACTTGGATGTCCTCTACCTCCGCGGAAGTTGAAGCCTGGTAGATACTGGTATGACAAAGAATCTGGTTTTTGGGGAAGGGTAAGTGCATGTTTGTTATGGTATATTCTATTGTTTCTCTTCCTCGATGGCTTTATGTTACTGGGACTCATTGATATTCCTTTACCCCCATATAGTCAGAGTTGCTTTGAACACATGTACTTGTCTATTTATCAGGAGGGAGACAAACCAGATAGAATCATAAGTTCGAA
>JAYMTF010002095.1:0-19647 GCA_036897485.1 Pelargonium nanum | reverse complement strand
TTGATCTCTGTATTACATACATGATACATGTGTGTGTTTGACTGAAAGATATAAACCCTAGCTCTTATTAGTTCTATGTTCACTTGTTGGTTGATGCTGTTCAAGTATAAACATTGTTTATAATGATGAAGCAATAAACTTATTGTCAAAACTTTCACACATTCTGCAATCTTTCATTGTAAAGTTTCCGTCTTTGTTTTGTTTGTTCAGAAATGGATAAAAGGATTGTGTGCTGGAGTAAGAAGAGGAAGATAGATGAAGTTGATGATGGTGAAATTGATAAGGTTTACAAGTTTAGAATCCTTTTAGGGCCTAGTAGCACAACTGTAGACCTCACTTTGCAGAACCCAGAACCCCAAATTCCATTGGAAGATTTCATGCTTAAGGTGAGAGAGGAGTACAATCGAGCTTGCCGGCGATCGGAGTCCACTAAGAGGACAAAAGATATTAACTGGAACAGTGATAAATTATTCATTCAACACAATGAACAGAGGATGAGGAGTATGGTAAATCTGAAGAACTTTAAGCCCCACAAGATGTATATGCTGCGCCTTTGTGTAAGTAGAATTTTTATTGATCTTCATGATCACTTTCTATCTGAGAAAATGTGGGTTATTGATCTTTATGATCACTTTCATTCTGAGAAAATGTGGTTGAACAAAAAAAAAACTATCTTTTTGACTAGATTGGGTTGTGGGAAGATCAAATTTCTATTTTGTTTATGCTTGCTTTACTTTTCTTGGCACCATCCATTTAGTGTCAGTATTTTGGTATCTTTGTAACATTGGTTTGCTTCCTTGGTCTGCCTATTTGGTTTGTTTTTTGAAACAGGATGGGTCCGGCGCTGGTAAAGAAACTTTTCAGGTATGTAGCCTAATTTGAATATAGTTATGTGCTTTTGATGGCACAGTGCTTCAAATTAAGAATTTCAGAGGTTAATATTGTTTTCTTCATTTTTTTTGGGGGCAGAATATGTGGGATTTGACTCCAGATACAGATTTGTTAACTGAGTTGCCTGAAGAGTACACTTTTGAAACTGCTCTTGCAGATTTGATTGTATGTTCATCTCATATTCATATATTTAGAAACTGGATTTGGTTGCTGTCTTTATTTAGGCACTTATATGCTCTTGCGTTTAACAAGGATAATTCACTGCAAGCAGTGTGGGCTAATGGTAAAGGCGAAATGAGATTGATTAGGTATGCAGTTACTGTGACAGCTTGCTTCTAACTCTATGAGTCATTTTACAATCTGACTTTATGGATTGTTAGTGCCTCAGTGGGACATGCCACCGGCTTCTTCATTGTTTATGTTCATTAACTAATCATTTGTTGACATTCTCTTCATAGTTATCATTTTGGGAATTACAAAAATGTGCCAGTGTTAAGTTGCCATTTCATTTGAATTATCTGTGCAGTTGAATTTAGGATTGCATTTGTAAATTTGTTAAACGGGTTATGTTAATTAATACTGCTTGTGTAATGGTTAATTTCCTTCTGGAAAAAAATAAGGGTTAGCATGATATATAAAAATAAACCAATTTCTGATTTGTAAATTACTTGTGAAAATATACACTACAGTCCAGTTGTTTTACTAATGAAAGGTATGATCTTGTGTTGGATGAATTCAGGATGTTGTTTCACTCGTGTAAATTAAAGGCTTGCTGAGTTGACTAGCTATTTGTTTCTTAGGCACATTTATTTTTTTCCATATGATAATTGTTTTGTGCACATAAGAACACTACTGAATTATTTGTGCTTATTCTGCCATAGTGGGCTCTTTTCTTATCTTTACTATGATCTATGATCAATCATGTCTTTTTTTAATGTATTTACAGTGTTGATATCATGGATGATAGAATATCAATTTTTGACTCCGGCCCAGGAATGGATGACAGTGATGAAAACTCTATAGTTAAGTGGTGTGTTTTTGCACTCTCTGATTAATTTATACCAATATTCTCTTCTTCTTTTTTCTTGTCTCCGTCCTTTGTTCTTTTATTTTTCTTTCTGTATCTGTCATCGATTTAATCAGTATTTATCCTATATAGGGGAAAGATGGGTGCTTCACTTCACAGATCATCAAAAGGACAGGGAATAGGGGGTAAACCCCCATACTTAATGGTAGGATTATCTACTTATTACTAATGTGCATTTTATATGTATATTTTTGGTGGTCAAGTATGTCACAAATAAATGGCATATTCAAGATAGAAATATAAATTATGATAACTTTTGATAGAGAGATGCAAACAGAATTTTGAAATAAACTGTTTTTTCATTATGAAATGTGAAACTACATGTATGACGCACGCTCGCCCTCATCCATGTGTGTATATATATAGTCTACTTCTATTTCTGAAATTTCTTGTGTGCAGCCTTTCTTTGGGATGTTTGGATATGGAGGACCTATTGCATCCATGCAATTAGGGAGGTAAATCTCTTAAAACTTGTATATTTCCCACTATGGATATCCATGCCTTTGTAAAGTTATTGCCCACCATGGTCAGTCTCTTATTTCTTTTACTGGTCTTACAGGGCAGCTGTTGTTTCTTCCAAGACAAAAGAATCCAAGAAGGTCTTTTCTCTACATCTCGAGAGAGAAGTTTTACTTAGCCGTGCAGGTTCTGATCTAACTTGGAGGGTAATGAATTTCTGTAATAATACTTTTTTTTTACAGTGAACAGCGCTCTCTTGTTTCTTTTGATATTTATTTTTTTGCTCACCTTATTGAATGATATTTCACATATTTATCATTATAGACTGATGGTGGCATCAGGGATCCATTAGAAGAAGAGATTGAGAGATCACCTCATGGAAGCTTTACAAAGGTGAAGTGTACTGACTACATGCTCTTTGTTCCTATAGCTATTCAGCACTTTATACACAGTTTACACAGTTCATTCTTGCATGATCCGCTGCTTTATCTCATTCTTTGTGTCTTTGGTTTGACATAATCTGATTTTGTGTATGACTCTTTCCTGATGCGTTACATAGTACTCATAGTTACCTGGCTGATGGTCATCTTTTTGTTGATATTTCTTGTACAATTTATTTGTCGTTTCACATACGTGTAAATATGAAAACGGGATGTGTAGGTGCCATTAGTTACTGAAATATCTACAATTTTGTCTATATCATTTGTTAATTTCTAGGCTGATTGTATTTTGATGCTATGATGGTTTATTGAATGTAGTTTTTCGATCTCTGTATTTTGTTGCACAATCACTTTTTATGGGATAAGAAGCCCTTTTTTTAATTAAGAAGGTCCTTTGGAGGACAAAGGATTCTGTGTATTCTGATTTTTGATTTGGTAGTCCATGATCTTATGCATGAATAAAATCATACATTCTTGGGTTAGGTCATAGGGTAAACATGGAAACGGTACGCTGGGATAATGTAGGGAGCACAAAGATCAAAGAGACAAAATAGGAAGCTAACATCATTCGAAAAATGGTATGATATTTGATGTGTTGCCTCTGGAATGTCAAAAGTAAGAGTAAGGACATGACTTATAAATTTTATAAATGTGGCATCTGGATATTTTTTCTGTTTTTTTTTGGTTATGAGAAAATTGATTTTGTGATGTTTTTCTATATATTTTAATTGATTATAGAAGTATTTCAGATACTTGTGCATCTCTGTATTTTATGTTGTTTTATTTTACTCCATCTACTTAGTCCCCTAAGCTCTTTTGGCCTCGTAAGAATACTAGTGGCATGCAGCTTGACAACTTGATTTCAACTTTGCATTAAAAATAATTGTTGCCTGTTTGTCTCTATTATTTATGGTTCATTTTATCTTGGGCTTGCATACCCTAGTAATGATGTATCTACGCAAAACAAATCATGCACAGGTTGAGATATTTGAACCAAAAAGACAAGGCTTGGACATGTATCAACTCCAATGCAGGCTGAAGGACATCTATTTTCCATATATTCAGGTTTGCTTAAATCATACGTTTCTTTGGTTGAAGTTTTTGTAGCATCATTTGAATTGTCGGATGTGATGTTTATTGCATTGTTATTAGAAGTTTTTGTTCATTTTGCTTTTTACTTTACATGTGCTGTGCTGGTCTGTCTGACAGTGTCTGTTTAATAACGAGGCTTGAGTGGAATTTGCATACTCTATGACTTGATTTTTGTATGTGGTACTAGTATTTTACCGTTTGTTTATGTTTTTTCGTCTATATAGGTGACGGGTCAACTGCTTGAATGAAAGTGTGAAAAGTGCAATATTTAACAAATGTTTATGTATCTGACTAGTAAAGTTGGTCTTGAATAGTTTAGCATCTTTATTGAAGCTTGTATGAGAGGTATTTGTGGTTTACAATGTCATGGAATAATGTTGTTCTTTGTTGTGCAGTGTGACGAAGAGTCCAGCTCAAGGAAGACTTTGACACCAATTGCGTTCCAGGTATATATACATTACTATTACTGTTTCCCAATACCACACTGATTTTTGTTAGGCATTGTCGATAATGCTGTTCGTTTTCCTTCACCAGTTTCTTCATTAAAATTGTTTGTCTAATATGGTTTGTTTTTCATTGATTACTGATTATTATGTAACTCCATAATTACTTGGTTTAAATGTATAAGATGGTGACAACCATCTAACTATATAGTTATCTTTCCTAGATGTTTGCTATCCTCCAACATGTTTGACACATGTATGTTTTGTATAGGCCCGCCAAATTCTAATTTGGGGCTAGTTTGGTTAAATTTATCCCTACCTCACTATTATATTGAAAAACTTAGTTCAACCTCTAAAGAAAGCAAGACATGGAAATTGAAGGCTTCCTTGTAAAACTAGTTTAACACTTGCACGAATATACCGTGATGAATTATCTCACAAGTTTTTTCTACTGTAATTAACAAATCAAAGTGAGTTAACATCTTTTCCTTGGCTGCTTCTGAAGTAAACTTTTTTCTGTTTTCTTGTTTAATCCCCACCTAATGCTGGTTGCAAACCAAATAATGATGGAAGGTGGGATTGTTTCTCTGACGGGTCAGGTTTTCCAGGGCTTTTCCAACTATGCCATTTTCTAACCTCCCATTATCTTTCAGCTGACCAAGCAAATGTACAAGTATTATATAATGGAATCTTCAAATGTGTCATAGTATTTTCCTCGTATTAAAAGCAATGGGCTTTATGCTCATAGCCCCGTATTTTGAAGGATGAAGTAATTTCTGCTATGAAGGTTGTCTTGGGAATGTGTCTTGGTCATTTTCAGGTTAATGGCATTGACTTAGCTGGAATTGACGGTGGGGAGACTGCAACTACCAACTTGCATTCTTGCAATGGTCCTGATTTTGTGTTGCAGCTTCATTTTTCTCATAGTCAAGATACTTCCTCGACTAAGAGTCTAGGTGATCATTTATTGCCTCCGCTTTTTGAATTTGAATGTCGCCAAAATGAAATTAAAAGCATATGAAAATTATATACCGTGAGATTTCAAAATGTTCAGGTTTACGGACGTCTCAAGAAGCTAATGCACGGCTGAAGTGTGTTTATTTTCCGATTATTAAGGTATGAAAATTGTTTACTTCACTACATTCTGCATAAGATGGCCAAAAAACTATTGCAGGCTAGCTTATCATTATATAAAGAACACTAACTGTATTCAAATAATATTTTCCTAGCAATAAGATTAGAGTGAGGATATATAGACATACATAATGGTTGAAATCGAGATGAAATTGTCACAACAACGATGATAAGATAAGGCAAGTTTATAGTTTATTGAAGATATGAAGCGTCACATCTAAATTAATCTGGCATGTATCACAGTTCAAGGTTGTTGATGATGTCTCTGAACACATGCAGGTTATCTCAAAAATCCTAATTTAAATTCCTTCCTCAACAAAGGGTGAAAAATCGGATATATATAAAATGTACATGCTTAAGGTTTAATGCCCTCATGTTAGTTTGAAAACTAACTATGCAAGGACTGTTATCCAAACTGATTGTGCTGACTATGCAGTATCCTTAAGGATCAGTAGACCATCTAAAATTACCTCCCTTAGTGATGACACATGTTATTAACAGCTCAAATGCTAGGGCAAATGTATGCAGAAGCTTTAGAACAGGCTATGCACATCCATAATTTGAAGTGCATAGATAATGCATGAAACTGTTATAAGATTAATTAATCAATCAAATTCATGCTGCCAGCCTTATGATGGTTGATGTCACCTGGCTCAAAGTATTAGGTGGCCTGTTGTTGTTTGTGTGTATTTAAGTTGATCTCCTGTCTGTTTAATTCGTCATCATACTTCTACATTTACCAGACACATTTTGAATGTTTCAACAAATGCATGATACAGGGAAAAGAGGAAATTGAGGGGATCCTGGAGGAGCTGGAGAAAGCAAAATGTGGAGTTCAAGAAAATTTTGAAACTTTTAGCCGCGTCTCCATCAGGCGGCTTGGTCGCCTTCTTCCAGATGCCCGTTGGGTAAGTTATTAGCTCCATTGCATGAGCTATGTACTAGAACATGTTTTTTGCCTTCCTTTTTTTGGATTAGGGTAGATATATTAATAAACTGAAGGTATTTCCTTTCTAGATGATTGATGCAACCGAAAGTCCACCCTAAGATGGACCCAACAATAAGAGAACAAAAATTAAAAAATAGTTCCACATTGCTCTCTTCTGAAAATTAAGCTGCAAAGAAATTTTTAATGTACAACTTAAACGACTGTTTATGCCACTCTTGAGGCAATTAGGGCCCAAATATTGAGGACAATAAATAACCTTGAAACATTAGGAGTTTAAAGTCATTTTCAAGGGATGCAATAGTATTGTCTTAAGAAAAGCTATAAGTAATGTAAAGAAATTAATCACACATTGGATCAGAGTAGTGTGTACTGAGTACTCTGTCAAACAAATTATACATTGCAGATACATTTGTACCATACAGAAATTTATTAGTTCTTGATAGGTTAATGTTCAGTTTTGATACATTTTAATAAAACTTTGATATTTCGTTTTGCAAAATTTTTAAAACTGGGGCATTAGTTAGTTGGTCTATGACTGTTATTTATGCTCCAACTTAATAAATGAAAATTTATGAACTTTATGCTGTTTAGCGACTAAAAGTTATGGTTTTGGTGATTGAATTTTGTAATTTTTTTTTCATCAATAGAGAAAGTATATTTTGTACTTCATATGATGGAATTTTGAGTCTAATTCAGTAATTCCTAGAGCCATATCATCATGCTATAATATTTTGGTTGAGTTGAGGCCAACCAAAATTATCTAAGAGATGAATTGATCTCTCTTTCAAGCTTGTAATGAATTGAAATGTGTTCCCCCCCCCCCTCCCCAGATTGTAGCCTAGGTCAATGCACTATAAGCTGTAGTTTTAATTCATGCTGCCCTAAACTGGGTGTTGGGTTCAAACAGATTAAGATAATATTATGAGTGGTTTGAGAAGCATCCCAACTTCTCATAAAATCTAAAATTTATCAATCTGAAAAAAGTAACTGAGTTGTTATATAAGTTGTGACTTGTCTACTTCTTTGAGATTATTCTACACCAAGTAATGTCTACATTTTCAGACCTGGCTGCCTTTCATGGAACCTAAAAAGAAGAAGGGATTGAGTGCCCAATTACTTAGAAGATGTTGCAAGAGAGTTAAATGCTTTGTTGGTAAAATGATTGCAAAACTTATTCAGTTTATGGTAAATTGGATCTTTCAAATTTTTTGGGCAGTTTTTTATTCTTAAATAATAATTTGTGGCTGCAGAGACTGATGCTGGTTTCAGCCCTACACCTTCTAAGGTAAGGAATTTAAGCTTTTAGTATATTCTGCCCTCTACATGGTATTAGAGCCTTATTAACCAAGGGGTCACAAGTTCGAGTCCTGCTCCCACCTTGTTAACCAATGTTTAATTTGTCTGATTGAATGAATTGAATTTTCAGACGGATCTAGCGCATCATAATCCTTTTACCATTGCTTTGAAGAATCTTGGCAATAAGCCTCAAGAAAAAGAAGGTAATATATGTCCACTCTCAACAGTGTAGTAGTTGATTGCAATAAACCCTGTATTATGGCGTATGTTGATTCCATAGTCTTGTTCTTGTTCTGTTTTCAACTCTGCAGAGGTTAATGTTCAAATTACTAAAGATGGAAATCGATTATCTCCTTTGCAACTGGAAAAGGTGTATCAGAAGTGGGTGCTTGATATGCATGCGGTTTATGATGAAGAGTCAGGCGAAGATTGCCCTGTTTATGTTGTCAGTCCCCAAAACAAAAAATCTTTGGGGGTTACATCTGAAAGTACGAACGAAATAATATAGAATGTGACTTGTGATCTGTAGTTTATTTTGTTGTCAATTATTTCAGTTTAATTAGTTGGCTTCTAATTGATGCTAGTTTTTGTATTCCTTTTCAACTTGTAGTTCTGAGGGTGCATCAGGTTCTGAAGAGGAAAGGAGCATACTGGAGACGTGGCCAGAAAATCAAAATTGTAAAAGGTGCATGTACAGGGTTCAACAAGAATAATATCTATGCAACAATAGAGTATTTTATACTTGAAGGATTTGAAGGGGATGCTAGTGGTAAGTAATTTCCCAAGGTTGTATTTAGCTACATTGAAAATACTGATTATGGGAATTCTGTGCAGTTATTTTGTGGTATGCTATTTTAAAATTTTAACTGACCTGTTCTCTTTTCTTTCCTATTTCTCTTGTCCATAGGGGAAGCTCGAATGATCTGCAGGTAAGTTTCCGATGCATTATAAGTTTGAAATACTTTAGCTGTGCAGATCTTACTACTTGATCCATTTGGAAATGTTTCATTCTCTTATTGCATTGGTTCTGATAGGCCGCTAAATGTACCGGATGAGAATGGATGCGTCCTTGAAGAGAGTGATGGCAATACTTGTATATGTATTCGCAATTCCTCCTCCTTGCCTGTCAGTGTAATCGATTCTGGAAAGGTTCGCCAATTAGTGTGCTTTACTTTTATGTTTCTTCAATATATATTTTTTTTCTTATTTCCTTTTCCAATGTACTTAAAAAATTAAAAATAATTTGACATCAGTGCCTAGCAATTGAAACTACTGAGTGGGATTATCAACTTGAGAAGCAACGTCAAGGAATTCCTTCTATGATTGACCTACTAACCGCTAAAGATTGTCAAGAGTTGGAATTTGGTGGGGTTAGTGTCTACATGTCTTTTAGCTATAAATTGGTATGAAAGCTTTCTGTATTTTCATTTCCCCCCCAAGAATATGAAAAGAACTTTTGTCTTCGTTTTAGGTGTTGCCTGATGATGTTTCGATTCAAGCTGGACATGTTCCTCCCACTGAAATTGTGGCTGTTATTCGGCCTGCCAGTTTTTTGTCTTCTAGTGCATCCAAACGTCTGGACCAAAAGTTTATTGTAAATGATAACATAGAAATGTCTATGGAAATTAAATTCAGACGTGAAACTGTTAGTGGCAGAGAAGATTGTCATGTTGATTCGAAATGTGTAGCTCCGTCATCCCACAAAGGATTGCATGGTTTTTATATTTTTCCACTGCAAAGCATCCGCCCTCTGTTCATGAAAGCTGGTGTTTATACATTTTTGTTTTCTCTCACAAGTAATACACAGGTATTTTACTAATATATGGCTGTCTGTAACTCATGATTTTGTCCTGCAATCCTCCATATGGTTCTGAACTTTTGATCTCATTCTTGCCCAATACTTTTTTTTTTGTCAGAAAGAATCAATATGTAAGAGTTGTGTGAAAAAGGTAATTGTTAAGGGATCTTCTGAAGTTGGGAAGTGGTGTTTAGGTGATAAACAGAATCTACCGTTTCGCATAAGGTATTGCAGCTTTGATTCTACTTTTAAATTTCTATTATAGACATTCATTTAGAACAACAAAACATGTAATGTGCTTTACACTTATTTAAATATATATCTTAAATGATGTCTCACTTTGAAATTGTTGTTTTCTCCTTGTCCACAGTTTGAGTTTTTACAGGGTGGTTTTTCCTCTTCATCTTTACTCGATTTGTTTTAATTTTCATTTACAGCATGATTCAACTTGATAAAAATAGGAGTTTTATCAAAGCTTGTACATAGGGCTTGCTTAATTTACAATTCGTTTATCTAGGCGAAGAACAGTTAAAACAAAACAGAGTTGGCTCGCATTTTCCACCATCGTCTATAGCATGCTATGATATACATGACAATCAGATTCAATTTTCATTTATTGGTCCATTCACTATTGATTTTAATACACTTTTGTTACTAAACAGAGTTGGCTCGCGCTTTCCACCATTCGCTATAGCATGCTATGATATCCATGACAATCAGATTCAATTTCCATGTGTTCCAAAAGTGAGTGTTAAACTTCAAACAGACAAAGGTGTATTGCAACAAGTAGACAAAGTGAAAACAACTCTTTCAACTAATCGCTTCATTCTAAAAGTTGAGGTATAATTTATATGTGCATGTCTTTTTAATTATTATTACCTTTTGTACTGTGTTTTGTTGAATGTATCAACGCACTGCTTTGTCTTTCTGGATAATGCAGGATATAATGTTTGAAAGTAATAAATTAGACAAGATCCAACCAAGTTGTGAAGCCACTTTGATGATATTTTCACAGAACGAGATGTTCTCTGTATCTATACCATGTCAAGGTATCTTGTGTGTATTTTTATTGAATTTTTTATTTGTTTTTAATATTTTTATTAGAATGTTATAAATTTTCATTTGTGCACTTGGATTTATGTGTATCAGTTTCCCCTGGATCCTTACACTGTGTCTCAGTAAAGTCTCCTATTAAGGACACCCAACTTTTTCCAGGTTGCTTGATTAAGGAGCTGACATTAGAGGTATTTTCAGGCACTGTTATCATTATACATTATCTGAAGACATATAGATAACTTATTGATTTTTTTGTACTTGTATTATGGACAAAACACAATATTACTACTGTGTTTTAGATGATTTTGGTAAACAGAAATATTTTATATTGATCAAATAGAATCTATTTTTTGAAAATTATATCTTTGATCTGTATTGTTTATTTTAGGACCATGACCCCATTACTAATATGTTCTAACGTTTGAACATAGTATAAATGAATGATAGTCAAACATGTAAACCTGCTCGGTGTTGACTGTTGATTCATTGGTGGAATAGGTCGCTAGCATTCAGAAAAGAAAAAAAAAAAACTATGATTTTAGGATTTGTGAAAGTGGAATAAGTATAGGGCTTTTAATTCTAAATTGATAGAATTAGTAGGCTTTGGAAGTGATGCTTGATGTACTTATAAAAGCAAGGTTTGAGAGGAAAAGATATCTTTCATTGTATTCTGATATTGAGTATAAATACAAGTGTTATGAAAAGGAAATCAAAACCAGTAACAGAAACAGAAGAAAAGATAACAAACTACAACAACGATTTGAATGTTTAAAAAGCAGATGTTGTTAGCTTGTCAGCTTGAGGACTTGGTCCCTGATACAGATGGTGTACCTCCAATAGTACTGTCAGTCAATTGTTAAGGTCAATGGACATTAATGATTCTTTTATGTGCAATCAAACAGATGACTATTGTTGAAATCACATGTACATGCATAAATGGCCTTTTTTTTTTACCATTTTCTGTCATTCTTATAAGAATTAAGAACTATACTTGGCTGAATAACTAACTACTGACATTTCTCTTTTCTTGAATACTGTTTAATTTGTTGATAAAATGTACTGTACTTGCTTATGTGGTGTGCGGATCCATCTCTTTAGATGTTTGATGCATTTGGCAATCATGTCGAAAGCGGCTTGGAAGTGCAACTGGATGCTCATGGATTTATTTTCTTAGATCAAAGAGGTCCAAGGTGTAAGGTAAGGTGCCATAGTACATTTTCAACCGTTTTCATATCATGATGTTCTCTTGTATATAGTTATTCATTTGAAAGTACCTTTTGAAATTAAGATCTGCTTCATGATACCTTCCTTTCTTACTAGTCGGCTAACAACTGATACTACTAACTCTGACACAATGTTGCATTGACTATTTTGGATACAAGACAAGCTTCATAATCTGTAGATTCTGTTCATGAGTCATACATAACATGTAGCTACTCATAAACCATATATAAAATTGTTGATACATACATTTGTTGTGGCCCCAAATTTCTCATTTCAAGAGGGATAGACTGTTCTTTTGGAGAAAAATCTTTTGGATTAGTGGTCATCTTATCACTTATGATCCAGTATTCACATTGTGCATTTTTTGGACATTGTTTTTCTTCTCTCATGTTGTCATTGATGTTCTTTCATGCAAATGGTGTTTGAATATTTGCAAAATGTGCAGTAATATTGCCATCAGCCGTTGTAATCCACTTGATTTTATTTTTCCATGTTCATACTATATTGTTCGACTGTAAGTTGAACTTGACTGTATATCATGTAATTTATATATTTTTAAGATAGCCATGTTGTACTTTATGAAATGCTTGAACTATTACTCTTTTTGTGGTGCAGTGATGATTTTGTGTTATTTAAAAACTCTCACAAGCCCATGTGTTAAACAGGTAAATGATCAAGGTTGCATTGACCTTGGTGGCCTCTTGAAAGTAACAGGTGGTTATGGACAAAATGGTATGCATCCTTGTCCACAAATTATGAAATAGTAACTGAAGTTTCTATTACACTACAATATTCCCTTTTCATTTTTTAACTCTTTTCTGCCATAATTTTTTTTATGGTTACGTTACTAATTAAGTACAAAAGGTTCCAGAAATTCAACCTGTGATAATGTTAGTACATTAGTGAAATTTTAAAGTTAAGATAATCTTTATATGAAACTGTATGTGGCGTGACTGTGTGTTTATATATTAGAAACTTACAAGTACTTAAGTGCTAAGATTATGACATGCTTATTAGCAATAGGTTTGAATGGAAACAGATCATGAGAGCTTCACATGTCTAGATTAAAAAATTTAAAATAAAAATGTTTTACTCCCTCCGTCTCAAATTGAGTAGGTTTAAGATATAATTTTAAGGAAATATTCTCAAAAATCGCCCATGACCTGTTATAACAATCTTAGGGATTTCGTTGGCAATTCATGCTTTACTAACTAACCAAAAAAAGAAAGCGGATGTTCACTTTGGGACAATTTATTTTACAGAAAGTGGACACTTATTTTGGGATGGAAGGAGTAGTTTACTTTCAAATTTAAACGTTGAATACTTCACTATTTAAAGAGTACAGTTTTTTCTTCACTTGTATATAATATTTTGTCTCCTGAGGTTCAAGTGGTGAACCGTAAAAAAACTTCTGGATAGAAAATGAAAACAAAAAACTAGTTAGTAAAAGATGAAAACATACTTCTGGTCGTTAAGTGCATATTTTAGTGCCTGACCTTTACATTGGATTAAATGGGATGCTATTCCAATATAAATTGCTGAAACAACTTTGAACTTTCTTTAATTTTTAATGACATATGTGCATGATATGAATTAGATTGGTTCACATTTTACACGGAAATTTCTAATTTAAAAATAGTGTGTCTTCAGTCTTCACTGGTGTTTTAAGTGATTGGATGACGTTATCTATGGCATGATTCTGATAGATGTTCTAGAGGTTGATACTAACTGGACATTTTTGGTAGTCTTCATGTTGTATTTGTTCTTGCACCGAATCAGCCCAATTATACATCCCTAAATTGTTTTTTACACTTGGTCCATACAGTTTCCATTTCTGTTTTATTTGATGATAAAGAAGTTTTCAAGCAAGAGTTTGAAATTGAGAAAAGGGTTCTGAGACTTGCATCCGAGGTTGGTGATACTTTTCTTATTTCTTTTCTGTTTCCATAATTATGTTTTATTCACATACCATCACAAATTAGCAAATGTTATTCCAGGTACAAGAGTTTTATACTGCCGGTTCAAAACTGGAAAATATTGTTTTTGAAGTTGTGAACTCGGAAGGCATTGTTGATGTAGCTATCCACGATGATGAAAAAAGTGGCCAGTCTCACACGCTCAAAATAGATTCATCAAACATAGATGATTCTATTCGATATGCTTTCAGGAAAGGGCGCTGCACTGTTCCTGTTATTCCTCTCCCTCTAAATGAAGGGAGCTTTTCTTTTGTAGCTGCTCATTCCCGTCACCCCGAACTAAGATTGAGTTTGAAGGTTGCAGCAAACTCTGCAATGACATTTTTAAAAAGAAAAAGAAAGAAAGAATGGGTACTGTATTGATGATTGTTATGTTTTGTGATGCAGATTCCTCTCATACCATCTCCAAAACTGGAGCAAGATGGATTTCAGTCTCCTCGTTCAGATAGACAATTAGTGCTCTTTCAGGGCTCGCCTACGCATGCCGAAAACTTGATGCCTACTATGCTGTCTAATGTACACCCCAAAACTCAGCTGTGATAATATTTTAATTCTTCTATATTTGCCATCTTTTATTTCTCCTCTTACAAAATTTTGACCCCCTACTAATTAAGTATTTTATTTTCATTATCCATAAGAGCTTTTGGTGTTAATTGACATTGGTTAAGTTCATTTTTGAAGTCTCGATATTATTCGGTTAATTTCTACAATTATTCTTGTTTTGGAATTTATATCTTTATCTTTTCTTCGCTGCAGAATTGTGAGATTATTGAATGTGGACGCCACATTGGAGATCTAGAACAGGAGCTGAGTTTGTTGGAGCATCAAAAGAAAGATATCAAGCACCACATGTCTACCTTGCAAGGTCTTGAACCACTAATTTTAATCTAGTTTTTCATTTGAATTTCTTAAGATTAGAAAGCGGATGGGGAAACAGGTCTAGGTTATAAAACATGTGAAGAATTTTTGTTGAGGATTATTGCGTGCCACCTAGCAATATTTGATGGTATCATGAATAAAACATGTAAAGAAAGGTTTCCATCAAGTTATACCTCTACTGTCCATTATGTAAAGTTTCCCAATATAACAAGTAGTTCCTGAACTAAAAAATTCAGATAAAATCTGTTCTTTTTTCCTTCTTTTTTTAAAGATGCTAGCCTAAAATTTAAGGAGCAAAGTTGCACGTATTTGGTAAGGAGTTTAAGTGGACAGTATAATTCCCAGTACCTAACTGAAATGTCATTTCGACTTCTTTGATTAGATATAGAGGATAAAAAGAAGCCAGAATCCACCTTCTTCTAACACTGAATCCTCATCTTTTTAGGAAAATCCAATGCAGGTGGTTTAGGATGGTAACACGAGCATGGAATTTGTTACGTGTCAAATTTACTTTTATGTTGTTTGTGCTGCTGCTACAAGTATCTTGTGATCAAATATCTATTGTATTGATTTGTTAGAAATGGAGTGAATATCAAATTAAGCAGTTTTCTGACTGTATTACCAGATTCACTGGAACCTTCTTTGCTGAACAATATGGAATATTTAGCTACTAAAGAAGAGATGGTTAATCGGCTAGAAAGCAGAGCTCACTCTGCATCTGCTCTAATTTGCCGTCTATCCAGGCAATTCCCATTTCAAGACTCAAGCAATTATTTCATGAGAGATATAATTGGCCTTGTTGTCCTTCTTGGAACAGTTTGCACCAGCACTCTCAGCAGGTAAAAAATACTAATACACCGTTGCTACGGCCTACGTGCTCTTTATGAAGAGAGAAAAATTCATTGTTAGTTCTTTTTATCAGATTTGTCACTCTTGATATGTCTATGTTCAGGATACTTGCTGAGTACCTGGGTGAAGATCAAATGCTTGCTATTGTCTGTAGATCCCATGAAGCAGTTGGTGCTCTAGAGAATTACACACAATGGAGAAGTGGATTGTGACAGTGCTCTACATGCAGAAGCAGTTGCACTCGGAAGATCCATAAATGGTCGGTTTCTCGCCATGTGCCTAGAAGATATAAGGTAAAAACTTAGCTTCCTTACAATCAGAAACTATAACAGGGTTGTTATGAATTCGTTTTCCTCATAGTATATATTTATACAATTATACTAGATGAATATGAACATTCAAGTTGTTCTGTAGGCCATATACTGGGAATGTCGAAGATAACGACCAACAGAGAAAGCTGGCATTGCCAGCACCAACTACCTCTGATGGGTATACTCCAGCTGGTTTCTTGGGGTATGCTGTTAACCTGATCAACCTAGGCCCTGATCATGTACACACTAGGACATCTACTGGCCATGGTCTTCGGGAGACAGTACTCTATCGTTTATTTGGTAAACTTCAAGTTTACGAAACTAGGAAACACATGATAGAGGCTTGTGGATGCATTAGACATGGTGCTGTATCCCTAGATGGAGGGATTCTCAAGGAGAATGGGATTGTTTCTCTTGGATACGGGTAAATCTCTCTCCTGTCTTTACGTCTTTGGTTAGTGTAGCACTTGCATGCATGCCAATGTGTTTGCATCTATGTTGATACAGGAAACCGGACATTTGTTTTCCCGTTGAGTGTGGAGAGAATATAGAAACTATGAGGCATATCGAAGAACTGAAGGAAAAATTAAGTTTGGTGGAACATCATATCGAAAAGCGAAAGAAAGCTCATGAAAAAGCCATCAAGAAATTAAAGAAGAAACAAGAGAAGCATAGCAGGATCCTGGATATCCTGGAAACAACTGTGGAATTGTAATGATTGAAACCAAGGCAGGTACTTCACTATAAAACCTCTAGGACTACTTTTTTGTGTTTGTTTATATTTCATTGTGCATATAGGTTCCACGAACAAAATGATATCTTACAATGGTTATATACACAAATAGATATATTAGAAGTGACTCAGGTTCGAGCCTCGGTTGTTGTGTTTGTTGATAAAAAAAAATATCAGTGATTCAACAAACCGGGATTATTACATTTATAGCAGAAAAGTTGCAGGAAAGCTAAGACAGTTGTATTATTAAGAATCATCTTTTTGAGTAAATGATAATGCAAATGAAGATTTTGTACCACAGTTTCTTCCAATATATTTATATTTTTGTACTAATGTTGTAGTTTCAACCATTTTAATCCCATATCAAGGCTTTGGGTTGACCTTCAAGGCTTCAACTACAATAATATCTGCAATTATTTTTTTTTCTTTTTTTCTATTGAAACCATGGAACATTTGTACCCAAAAAACATAACATTACTTGGACAGAAAGTTAGAAATGCAATATATTTATTACTTTTGTTGAAAAAACAGCAACCTACTCATACCGACTAAAACTTTTATCTTGTTCAAAGTCAAATCCATCACTATTATCCCAATAATTAAGCAAACATGCTGAGGAAAAAGTGGATTAATTTGTACTAATTAAGTATGATAGCTTCTTAAACCTTGAGAAAATTTCCAATTCAACTTCATTACATGAATAAATTTTTTGATCTCAAACAAAGACTTTATCAATCCATATCATAAGTAACAATGATAAGATCTCACGGGACAATCCACCCAACGAAGTTTGACAAAGAATCAAGAGTCTAACTAACGCGTGAACCATCCGGTTCACATACACCTTCGACCGAACAAAAACTTTGACCTATTTGATATTTATACCGATTAAAATCCGATAGTTCAGACTAGATTTCTCCTTAAAAAATACCGATTTGATCGGATAAATATGCTTATCTTACACTAACAATTTGATCCCTCGAAAAAGTTCAATCCGTTTCAAATTCGAACAAATCGATCCTATCCGATATACATAGTCACATCTACATTTGATTCACTTATTATTGTTTTCTTTTCATTTTTAACAAATTGTTGTTTAATTTTTTCTAGTCTATTTTCTATGATGTTACGAGCCTACATGTGAAAGCGTGACGGATTAAGTTATAATGACAGATTATATTTTAAGTACTGTAATTAAATATTGATAAACTTTCATATATCCCTCATTTTGTATTGCAAGCGTGCTATTTTTTGTTTGCTATCTCAAATTAAGTAGAGAATAAACCCATGATAAAGATGTAACATTTTGACTATTTGTTGTAGACATTTATTTACTTGTAAGAATATTATTATGTCACTCGATCTATATATTATAAGATAATATTGAATGAAGTATATACTCTTGTCTACACGTGCAATACTCAATCTCATATATTAACTAACAATTTTTGAAAGTCACATATTTGGAACTTAGGCCTATAAATGACAACAAAGAAGCTGATTTATTATAAATATAGACAACCTAACCACCCCATGGTGGGCGCTTATATAAAACTAATCATATGATATGATAATTTGGTCTACATCACATTTCTTGTAAAAGATTTGATTCATTTATTATAAGATTTTATTCAGCCAACCGACAAAGTACGAACATAATTTTGAAGATGACAACGTCACGCGTATGAACCATTCATTATTCGTAAATATATTGATAAATATAAGAAAATATAGCTAGGTCTAGGTGGTAAAATTGAATTGTTGGGTTGATGTTGATACAACCCTTATTAAAAATGATGACCGAATAACAACTTATGAAAAGAATCTTATTGATACATCGCGTGCATCCAATTTGTACAACTGAGAATAGAATCTTGACTTCTTTGCGACTCCTAACCTACAAAATAAGGTTTCTCCCGACCACAAACTTTTTCATGGTTAAGTCAGTTCCTTTACCTCCAAAACGCATTTCAAACTGCGTGAACCATAAGATATAAAATGTTACAAAACCTCAATTAAAAACTCATGACCCACATTAGAGAAATATTTTTAGTTCATAATTTTGTTGTTTGACTCATAGAATCAAGCTTATAAAGCAACTATACACATGAAAATATAATAAATTTTGAATGGCTAATTTAAGCCCTCACTTTCAACGATGTTAGTTGCCTCCAAAAGCAATTAACATGAAATAACTTTGGGCCAAAGAAATCAACAAATAAGAAGAAGAGTTCATGCATAGCACTTGTAATTGTTTTTATGAATTATGATTCCTATCTTGTCATCCATATCTTGTCACTTGGAATTTAGTAGTAGAGACTCGTGAGCTTTCAATATCATTACATAAACTTGTTGTCTTTGTGTACGTAAAAGCTACAGCAAGCAAAATCTTGGCATGGCTCACTCAACATAAATTAATCATTATATATAGCACTTACTTTAAATAATCCATATAAAGCTATTAAGATAATATACTCATGTTGCTTAAGAATCTATATCATCATAAAATAATAATAATGTAATTTAACACTACCACACATCCCTAGATCATATTAGTCTCTTGTTGCAAAAGAATAAGAAAGTTGTATAGTATGATACAAGAAAAATATATTCCTCTATTTTGTTTCTTTTCATGTATTTGATAACAAGTCAACTTTTATACAATAATAACCATAAATATATATAATATTTAAAAAATTAATAAATACAAATAAATATATAATGATATTAAAACATCTCCGATTTTTAATACAAACTTTTCATATTATACCAAATACGCTATAGTATATTAGTATACATATAGCACCAACTTATGTAGATGTATATAGTTTATAATTTTAATAATTACCATGATCTATTCTTTTAGAAGTAATAATAATAATTAATTAAGAAAATATATTATTTGTTGCTAGCTAGTATTATTAATTAGTTGGAGGGGTCTCCTCCAATACTAATAATGGTCTACCCATGAGGAACCCTATCATTCTCAATTAAAAGGAATATATGCTTTTGATTTTGAACTAAATCTCA
>JAYMTF010002094.1:0-19652 GCA_036897485.1 Pelargonium nanum | reverse complement strand
CTATTTGTTTTCATCTTCAATGGCCAGCACAAATTATCAACAATCATTGGGCAAGCGGTTTAAGGATTTGAGTTTCTCTTCTTACTGCGAATTGCTTTTATACAATGTCCTACACTTGGAGGTGTTCATGGGCGGGTTACCCGCACGTTCATGAAAACAGGTAATCCACCCGCTCGATGCAGGTTGGAAGTTCGCAATACCTGAATCAACCATGAGTAATGTATTTTTGAACAATTTGTGAATTGCGGTTGCGGACGGTTTGATGGGTTACGCGCAGCCCGCTCAATACAAATGAATATTGGTCTAAATCCTAGTAAAATCAACTTGAGTGCGGCTCAAGTTTGGCTCGAGCTTGATAATTATAACGAGCATGAGCTGAATAATTAGTGACCTGCTCTTGAGCGGCTCGTTTACACCCCTATTGATACCCAACTTGAAGTCTCACTATTTCATATTATCTCTCCTATCAACATTAATTGCAATGAATGTTAAGCATTAAAGATAAAAATATTAAATAAATGTTAAACACTCACATGATGAGAAGACACTCCCTCTATTTTCGTTAACACCCCCATAAAGTAGCTAAACTTTAATAATCAATGTTGGCCGCTAGTCAAATATGGCGTGCCAACATACATTAACGAAAAAGTTTTGTATTAAATCAACATATATACATTTAACAGAGTGTATTAAATTTGGCTTTAATTGAAATTTCATAACCTAAAATGTTACTTTTAAATTTTTGCATACTAGATTAAATAAGATGCCAAAATTTTATATATATCAAAAGTTCCAATATTTTTTCAAAACATGAGTCGTTTAATGCTAATGATCTAATCATTCCAAACACACTAATGCAACTCCTTATCTAAATAGTTCAGAAAACTAATATAAAAAAATTTGATTATTAATGTCAAATGAGTTACGTGATAAAAACTACAACCACATACAAATTCTAACATTAAATTACATTGTTGATAAACGTACCTAAACATATCATTAATGCTAAAAACAAACCTTTTTATATCACCAACAATCTATATATATTATATACATATATTGGCCCTCTAGCTTCGAAATTTCATGCTAGAATTTTGATCACAAGTAATTGCATTTGTTACCTTTTTCTTCTTTTCGATAATTTTGATGGAGATGGCAGAGAAAATGAAGTATTGTTTTGTTGGAACAGTTAAGGGCAATTTGGTCAAAAGAAAAGGTAATTTTTTTTATATAAGAATCGAATTTATCACCTAATGATTACAGTGAGACCTCTTCTCCCGTAAATTTGTTTTGAAATCAAAATTAAAAAAAAAAAACCAGCAGAACTTTCATTTCTAGAGAGAGACATAGCTACGAAGAAACCAGAAAGACACAAAATGCAGAGCGTCAAGGCCTTGTTGAGAAGAAGGCGAAGCCTCTGCGATTCTCGCATCCAAGCCCATTTCAGAACCCTTTCCTCTTCTTCTTCTCTTCCAAACAGTGCTCCAATCGATGATCCTGACTGCCCGGTCAGTTCCTCAACTGATTCCTCAATCTCTCTCTGTTATCGATTTCGACTCTCTCTCTCTCTCAGCTGATTGTTCCGTGTTTTTTCTGTACCAGGTGCTGGTTGAAGGCAAAGGTAGTTCCAGAACAGCGATACTCAACAGACCCTCCGCGCTCAATGCCCTCAATACTGAAATAGTGCGTTTTTATTCACTTGTTTATTTGTTTTGTTTTTGCATTCAGGTTATTAGAATGGCTCGTTTCCGTAAATTTTGTGTTTTGAATTCTGGGTTATTGTTGTTCTGGTGTTTGCAGTGCTATTTGAAGTATATTTTGTAATGTGGGTTTGTGTTTGTCTGTTGTTTATTTGAATTGTGAGGTTGTTGTATATGCTCCAGTTGGGTCCTAGTTTTTTTATCATCTGTATTATTGTTTTTTATCTGGCGTTTTCAGTTCCGTATTCAAGTGTGTTTTTGTTGTTGCTTATACTGGCTTAATTGCATGTTCTATCATCTGAGTTTGAGTTTGTCTATTGTTTAACTGAATTTTAGGTTGTTCATTGATGTTCATTGATCATTTGGCCTGGTGATATTATCTTTTGGATTATTGCTGTTTGGTTTGTTCAATATGGTATTTATTTTTATTTTCTATCACTTGGTTTAGTTGTGTGTTTCTATATGTTTTTTTTTTATTTTTTATTTATTTTTAATTTTAAGGTTGTTACTTGTTATTTGTGTGCTCCAATTGGCTTGGGGATATTATTATCCTATTACTGTTATGATGTTTTCAGTGCCAATTTAAAATGTATACAGCTTATTTTGACACTCAATTGGCTTAATTTTGCCTTTTGTTATTTGAGTTTGAGTTTTTCTGTTATTCATTTGAACTTGAACACACTGATGTTTATGTCTTGAGGGTATATGTTTGGATATTAGGGTGTTAGATTACATAAGTCTTACAAAGCTTGGGAAGATGATCCAAAGATTGGGTTTGTGGCTATAAAGGTAATGACTTTCTTTTTTTCCCTCTCTCGGGGTTGATTTCCATTACTTATGCTAGGGGAAAACTTACACACTGTTTTTAACTTTTGAAGGGCAGCGGCAGGGCATTTTGTGCTGGTGGAGATATTGTTAGTCTCTACCATATGATAAACAGCGGTAAGGAACTAATTTTCTTCTCTATTAAGAACCAGAACAAAATTCTAAAGTTTAAAATGTCTGTATTTTGTATCAACTAATTTTGTGCTTTATGTTAAAGACATTGCCAAGATGATCTCTCCGACTTCTACTATTGTTTGTATGTCCGTTTGTTTTTATAAGTTGAAATGATGTGTGGTTCTAGATAATCCATTAACCATTGGTGCTCTCACTGCAGGAAAGATGGAAGAATGCAAGGAATTCTTTAGCACATTGTATAGTTTTATATACTTTCTAGGTACATATTTGAAGCCACATGTGAGTATTCTTTATCTTTGGAGTTATAGAAGTTCATATATGTTTTTTTTTTTAGTTCATATATGTTGCAGGCTCTTGATTTTAGCTTGTGGATTCTTCTAAACATTGCTTTTGGATGGTGCTGAATAGAGATTTTCAAATGAGATCTGTGAATCACTAGTGATTCTTATAATAGTGTAGCATGATATTTTTTAATGCTTGCGTTGATCCACAACTATTGAAATAAGAGCCAAGTTTATTTTCGTTCTTCCTTCTGAAATTAAGTAAAAAACACATATTTTCTGTCTTTAACTGTACTCGTCAGTTGCTACGATAACTATTGTAGTGCACTAACGACCTCCACACAGGTGGCTCTTTTAAATGGCATTACAATGGGTGGTGGCGGTGGTGTTTCAATCCCCGGAACATTGCGTGTTGCAACTGATAGAACTGTAAGTACTACGTAACTGAATCATGTACTTGTACTTTCCTCTCATTATAATTATTGAGACGGATGATTGTTAAAAACAAAGTATTGAGCATTAAAATCAAACTTTCCATGTCGGTTGCAAATTATCAGAGATTGCCGCTGCCAACCTCCTTTAAAAAACTCTCATTTGTATTTTGTAACAAAAACTTCCCTCTGATATGCAATGCATTAGTGCAGGCTGTGCATTCCTTATTATGTAACTACTTTTGTATCATATTATCATATAATGCACCATTATGCTTATGCAATCTCATTGCAGCAGTAGACTCTTCTTGCTTTGATTACCAATCATATTCAGGATTTGTGACCTAGAAGCTGAAGTTACTGTTACTATTTTTATTTCATAAACTAAGCTATTTTTTTCTTTTGGGATGATGTGCTGGAGGAAATGTTTATTTCATCTTTCAGTTATCACTAGTAGAATTAATTCTCTTGGAAAAATTTAAAACGGTTTATCTTCACAATTTGCAGGTTTTTGCAACACCTGAAACTCTAATTGGTTTTCACCCTGATGCTGCTGCTTCCTATTACCTCTCACATCTACCTGGTTACTTAGGTAGGCTTGCAGTTTGATATAGTATTTCATACATAGTTTACTTTGGTTTTATTTCTAAAATCCTTGGAAATTGTATGAAGGAAGTTCGTATATGTTTAATTGTTTTGAAGAAAAAAAATTCTAAATTTATTAACCATAAATTCCCTACTCCATGAAAAAACCTCACTTGCTGTCACATATGGCTATATGGAACCTGAACATTTAGCATCTCTACAAATAATCATGGTGCTTGTTGGGGCATTTACGAAGATGGTTATGGATATGGTTTTTACGTCATCTCAAGATCTATTGCTGTGAGTGAAATAGATTATTTTGGAACTGATTTTCTATTTTCTAGTGCTAATAGAGGTAGTTTCAATAGGCACTGATGGCAGATTGGGTGGTTTTGAACTCATTTTCCTTTTTAATCTTCAATTCCAGTTTAGGTCTTACTTGTAAGTTTATTCTTTGCTTGCAGGGGAGTACTTGGCTTTAACAGGAGAAAAACTCAACGGAGTAGAAATGCTTGCTTGTGGGCTTGCTACTCACTACTCACTTAGTGCAGTTAGTTTTGTCGCATCCCTAGACCTTTGCAATCTATTTCATGGTTATATAACATTAATAGATTTATAGATCTTGTCTTGTTTTCTCAGAGACTTCCTTTAATTGAAGAGGAGCTTGGGAAATTGGTCACTGATAATCCTTCTGTAATTGAAACTACTTTAGAGAAATATGGTGAACTCGTCAATCCAGATGAAACTAGCGTAATTCACAGGTTTGTTTTATTGCATGGAGCAAATCTATATGACAAAAAATTTGGTATCAAAATAAGGCTTATTTCGTCTTTATTCTCCGTGTTAGATTTACTTTACCCATAATTTACTCTCATTTGTATAGGTTTGAAGTTGTGGATAATTGTTTCAGCCGTGACACAGTGGAAGAAATTATTGATGCTCTGGTAAGCATGATATAATTTAACGCCATGCATTCTTTTTCTGCTTGAAAATAAAGTTAACTTGGTATTTCAGAGCTTTTTCTCTGTGCGAAATGTATCTGTGGAGCATGGTGTTTAAAATCTCCGATTCTCGTTTTGTTTCGATTCACCTCCTTAACGTTCAAAATCTCAACCAAATCAGACATGGATAAAAATCGGGAAAGAATCATCCGAATCGGCCAATTCCTGATTTGTTTCTCCCAATTCACATTTATTGGGTCATTAAAGGATGATCAGTCTCGACCCATATTGAGAAGAATTCATGGTTATTATTTTCATTGGAATATGACTAAAATCGGTATGGCTGATTCTCATTGCATGAAGAGAAAAGAAACATAAAAAAAAAACGTCTATAATGATTTATTTATTTATTTTTCCTCACACACACTATTAGATTGAAATGAATCGTGACCTGAAGAATGGGTGGGTTTTTGTTGGTATTGTTGAATTCCAATTGTATTTTCAATTGGTAAAGATGAAGGAACATGTTAAAAGTTTTCTTTGCTGATATTAATTGTTGAATATACTTGATTAACCGGTTCATTCAGGAAAACGAGGCTAGTGTAACTAAAGATACATGGTGCATCTCAACTCTAAAGAGACTTAAAGAGGCGTCTCCATTGAGCATGAAGGTTTCCTTGAGATCTGTAAGCCATCCACATTTGTCATTAAACCTCTTTGCTCATTTTATATCGTCTCCTTTACTTTTCTCAAATTGGGTATGCAATTTCAGATACGAGAGGGTAGATTTCAGACCCTTGATCAGTGCTTAGTTCGTGAGTACCGGATGACACTGCAAGGAATATCTAAGCATATTTCCAGTGACTTCACCGAGGTGAAATGAAAGACCTTATTGATTATCTCGAGACAGGAATTGAATCAACTTCCATAACTCACCATAAATGTTTGTTTTGCTTTTCCACATTAGGGGGTCCGAGCACGAATGGTGGATAGGGACTTGGCACCAAAGGTAAACATCTGTTTATGTATATGAAATTGTTGTCCATTGACAATGAAACTGTTCTATTGATGCATAATTTTGTGTCGGAAAATGCAGTGGGATCCTCCGACGTTGGAGCAAGTTTCGGAAGACATGGTGGAACAATACTTCTCGCCTCTGAATGAATTCGAGCCTGATCTCGCACTTCCCGTTACTGTAAGAGAAGCATTTACATAGTTGCCACAAGCATTTACACGGTGGAACAGTTTCTTTTGGCTTAACTACAAGAAGCAGTTTCAGTTGTTGCTCGCAAACACTTAATTTCTATCTAGTATTGCTCCCACTTTGTTAGCAACTTTGTCTTGTTTCAAGTGAAATAGACAATTTTACTACTAATGTCATTTTAGAATTTTAAATTGTACTGGCATTTCAAATTTTAGCGGTTAAAATCTTGGTGTCTTGGGATAAAATTGATTAAAATCGCCAAAGTGAACACAAATGGTCAGTATAGATCAACAACAAAACTCAAATATACCCAAAATCAATTTAAATATATCATTGTTTCAACAAAAAAAAATACCATATTCACTAACTACGGAGTACTCGAAAATCATGGCTCAAGAGCGAGAGCTCGAGCCCTCCGAAGCGAATAAGCTTAAATTCCTCAAGAAAGCTTATGCTCGTCATAACGGAGTGTTTATTTTTAATAACAAGAACGGTACAAATATGAATCGAGACCAAAACGTTCAAAACTACACACAAAGACTGAGCGTGCAAGGACACATGCCCCACTTGCCAATCAGAGAGATCCACGTGCACCACGCTCTAGGCACGAGACTCGGTCGTGCCACGTGGCACATTATGCCACGTCACTTGTTCTATGCACACTACGTGTCACCTTCTCGGCCACACCACTGTCCAGCAACCAATGGGAACTCGAACGAGTCATCGGGTGTAATTATTCATTTTACTCTCAAACTATCTTATTCTAGCCCAAGTGACCACATGGTAGGCATATTGGCCCTATCTGCGCCGCACAACATCGTATCACTCCCAATAGGCCTGGTTTGGCCCATACGAATTGGGCCCGATTCTAACTGAGCTAGAATTTATTTTAATTAATTATGATTGACTCATTTTCCCTCAAATAATCTGATTTTAGCCCAAATGACCAGTTTATCCTTATTTAAATTATATTTTTTCATTGCAAAGTCTCCCTAATTTAATTCGACCCATATGTTTTGCAAGTCTCCACAAGACATCAAAGCTTCATGAGCCCCATCGCGAGACCTTCAACCATAGATGTTGTGACACTCGAGTTACCACGTTGTCGAGTCAGTCAGATCTTCAATATTGTTCTAAGAGAGGTACACCCAATTTGTAATCTCCTAAACTCTCATACTACGGCCCTATGAGTACGTATGCGTGAAGATTACAGGCATGATATGCTCCGAGATAACTTCCTAGACTGGACATTATGATAGGCTCTTGGATAACTTTAGTGATTAGCTCCATGATATTATTCCCTTTTCATTTCTTATGCTAAAAATATAAAATTAAAAAGAAAAGAAAAAATGGGGTCAAAAAGCAGCAGCTAAAAATAGTTTTAAAGTACAAAGGAAGAGAAAAAAGAACAGGTCAGCAGAGCACAGCAGAGAGAGAGAGAGAGAGAGAGACGCAGTATGCTAGTGAGTGTTGTGAGTCTGACGAAGACGATTCCTTGTACTACTTGTCATCAACCCATTCCTCTATCCTTCCTCTCTCCTCCTCCTCCTTCCACTTTCTCCTCCAATTCCTCTCCGTCGCTCTCGCTGTCTCTCTCGTCTCCGTCGTCATCTACAGCTCGTCTCTCTCCTATCTGCTTCTCCTCTTCCTCCGGTGACTTCCTCTCCATCTCTCATCCCTTTTCTATGCATAACTCTTCCTCTGCTTGATTATTCACCTTCTCGTCTTAGATCTGTATCTTCATTCGCGTGCATTTCTGTGTCCTGACTGTTTCTTTAGCAGATAAGAACCAGATTCTGCTTGCTTGACTTCTTTCTGTGCCTCGATTTAGTACTCTAATCTTAATTGCATAAAGTGCATGTTTTGGTGGTACAGGTTAATTTTGGATGGGATTGTGCTTTACTCGAAATGAAATGGGTTGATTTCGATTTTTCTTCTTTATACTAAACAAATTCAGATTTGATTGTTGTTGTCCTTGGTAAAGTTGGTGGAAGAGCAGCTTCTCTTTGAATTCTAAAATTTTAAGGATGATTTTTTTTTTTTTTTTTGTGTGGATAATCTTTTGGGGGGTTGAGCATGTTCTTAGCTTTGCTTGTAACTTGTAATTTCATCATTTACTTGTTAACCTGAACATTTTGAATTTCAGATGTGTCTATTCTGTATAGTTTGACTGGTAAATCCTTTCACAGTAACATGGTTTCCCCTGTACTTTGTTTGCAAAGCTAATAGTCATTATGATCAGTTGCAGATATGGATAGCGGCGCAGGTCCAAGTTTGTTTCCATTGCACCGTTGCAAAACTATCCACCTGGTTTGTATCAAAGTTGTTTTTCAATTTATATACTATGTCCATCAAGGCTTTGGAAGCTGCTATGTATCTGGTTTGAAGGAAGATCAAGATTCCCTTCATTCTTGGCTTTTGCTCGCAAATCAGGGCATTCTGGTCTTATAAAACCATACATCCAGGTCAGGCATGCTCAAGGGATCCACAATGTTGAGGGAGATAAGAACTACAAGGCTTACATGGCTCCTGAATATTTTGATGCCCAACTTACCCCACTGGGCTGGCAGCAGGTATGAACAAAGTCATATACATGTTTATATGTGACTTCATGCTTCAAAAGAACACTTCACAAGATCGATCACGTTCATTTTCTATTCATACTCAGATCCTTGTATTCCCTCCTATGCAAGTTTAAGTTTCAAATAGTCTTGTTACTGTTGCAGGTGGAGAATTTACGGAAGCACGTTCATGCATGTGGGCTTGCCAAGAAGATTGAATTAGTGATTGCATCCCCTTTGCTAAGGTACTCATGCCACCATTTCCTACTCGCGTACACAAGCTTTTCATTCATGTCTTTTCACGTCAATCTTTAAATGTAATTCTTTTGATAATTTTTGCATCATCATGTCTAAAAGTTCTTGGGCAAATTGCTTGATATCTGATTATTGCATATCATTCCAAAAGTTGTTTTTGGTTGCTCAAGAAGCAGTAGTGTTACTCGTTCTGCACAAGCTTGTCATTAAGTGGGCTTGTTTTGTTTCAAATCCGTATTGTCATAAATGGAACTTCAAGTGGTCTTGAATCTTTAATTGGAAGGGTCATCAGTTGGATGTAAAATGTATCCTGCTCGCTGAAGATATAAAAGCTTTCTAAGAGTAACTGTGAATTGAGTTGCATAAATGTAACTAAATCCAAGTTTTTTTCAAGTTAATTTTTTATCGTGTATTAATAAAAGGAGTTTGTTGCTTACTTCAGTAATGGTTAATATGATATTGTAGGACTCTGCAAACAGCTGTTGGAGTATTTGGCGGTGAAGGCTACACAGATAGGATGGATATAGTACCACTAATGGCGGCAAATGCAGGAAATAGTGACCGTGGTGCAATATCAAGTCTAGATGCCCCTCCGTTTATTGCTGTAGAACTCTGTCGGGAACATTTGGTAGGTATCTAAGTTTAGTACTTGCACAGTATTGGAAGAAAGCTTATTATTACTGTCATACTTGTTTAATGGATTGGTGGGAAATGGATTGACTGGCTCTCAGATTGGGCCTAGAAGATTGGAAGCATTGTACATTCTTAAAGACGTCTAGGAAATATGGAGATTTCTTAGGCTAGAGCTATTAATATGTATTTTGATCATGTCCTACTTGTTAGGGGGAAAGGAGAGGAAATATATATAAGAATTAAGTGGATCAAATTAGTCAAACCATGTCTACCTCATTCAAAACTTGTGATGAATCATGACAAACATGATTTTCCCCTTTCAAAAGGAAATGGGTTCGATAGTTTGGAGGCAAGTGGTACCTCTGTAGTGGTCAAAGAACAGTTTCTGATGAAAAGTGGGCAGGGTTGTTTTAGAATTTCGTATTGTGCAGATAATTATTATCGCAACCATTCCCAAAAATGTTGCTGATAGGTTCTATGAACAATTTCCATCTGGATCATAATATACCTTGGTTTTGGTTAGAACAGTGCTGCACCATACATGTGCCATACTAGCAATCGGGAACTATTTGTAAACGAGGGAGATCTACTTTGATGTGCCATTCTAGCAATCAGGAATTATTTGTAAACGAGGGAGATTTTCTTTGATGCGCCATATAACATGTGCCATACTAGCAATCAGGAACTATTTTGTAAACGAGGGAGATCTGGTAATTTTCTTGTCTGCAGTGGGGCGATTCAGTTCTTCAAAGGAGCTGTTAGGGAGGCCCCAAAACCAGCCAAGTAAGATAAGTAGATTAATTCTAGGTCTAAGGCCACATTCTGTAGGGGTTAATACAGGAACCAATTGCATTCATTCCCATTCCCTTGTTTCGCTGGGCAGAATCACATTCTCAATCCTGTTCCTGGCAATTTCCATCCCCTTTTTTGGTGGGGGTTTCAAATAGTCCCTTTATGTTATTGGAAATAACCTGAACAAACTTGGTTGACCTTTAAGCTAATTTCTGAATTTAATCTTGCGCTTCTTGGCTTGGATTAGTTGGTTATTTAACTACTTTTGCCTGAAATGTCTGATTTTACATTCACACAAAGACAGTGATTACTTCCACAACACAAGTCATTAGTTGTAGAAACTATTCAAAATCTACTTAGAGACCTTGCGCCGTTCATAATTGCTTTCACATTACCTTAGTATCCTACTTATCTGGATCTAGTTTGCTTAGGCTAACAGAAAGATTATTTGGGGCATTATTTTCATTCAATTCACTATATTAATGCATACGCTCTCTGGATTCATGCTGAATTAGTGCTAGTCTTTAGTTGCATTCCTCCACTCATAAATAGAAATGAATTACTCCCTCCATTCCAAAATGAGTGTCCACTTTCCCATTTTTTGTAATTTTTAAGTAGTTAGTTGGAGTTGAACTTTCCCCTGGTTTTAACCATCTTAGAGATATTCTTGATAATTCATGCATAATTAATTCACCAAAAAAGGAAAGCGGACACTCATTTTGGGATAGAGGGAGTAATACTTATGTGTAGATCTATTTTCTATTTAGTTAACTCATGGTGAAGATGCATCTAGGTGAATGCAACTAGTATGGGACTTGAGGTTTATTTACTTAAGCAGAGCTTTTGGAGTTTCATGTTGTTCTTACATATCTCTGGTGGCAGGGAATTCATCCATGTGATCAGAGGAGAAGCGTCAGTGACTACCAGTTTCTTTTTCCTGCAGTCGACTTTTCACTGGCAAGTACTTAAATAGCACAGATACATGCGGAAAAACAATTGGTCATAAATTCATCTTACATTTTTGCCACTATAGCTGTATAAAGTCAGACTAGAGCCTAATTGTTTTTCAGAAACTATGTTGAATAACTTAATCATTTCTGCAGATAGAAAGTGATGAGGATGTATTGTGGAAGGCCAATGTGAGAGAGACGAAGGAAGAACTTATTGCTAGGGGCTTGAAGTTCATGAACTGGTTGGCACTCTATCTTGCTATTAGTTAGGGCTTCGGATTTGTATTGATTATTTACAATCATTAACATGCATACAGCATATCTAATTGCCACCACAAATTGCATGACGACTTTGTGAACTAGAAGTTCTCAAGGTTCTGTCCTGATCATCTAACAAATCAGTATTCGTCAGTTTCTGGAGGAACATTCCACTAAATGTTCCATATCGATCCATAGTGCTACCCTCAAACTATTGAATGGCCTTTGAAAGCGTAAAAACATTGTGATCACTGAGTCTTTTATATCCTTGTTCTCTAGATGTTAAGTTTAATATGATATTGTGTAATCCTGAACCGCTCTTACACACTTCACAGGTTGTGGACCCGGAAGGAGAAGGAGATAGCAGTTGTTACTCATAGTGGGTTCTTGTTTCATACACTAAGTGCATTCGGAAATGACTGCCATCCCGAGGTCAAAAAGGAAATTTGCAAACAGTAAGTTGTCAAATTAGTTGGAGAATATTGTGACTAGCACTCTTTATACATGAACAGGTAGCTGTAGCTCCATAGATTCTTCATGATCCCCCAGAATACCATAACTGCGTGACAAACAGAGAATCTTGTTTGTGTTTTTCAAAGAAATTGACAATTGTAGTTTTTGCAGCTTTGCAAATTGTGAGCTTCGCTCCATGGTTATTGTCGACAAAAGGTGAGATTGTCGTATGTGGTTTTATACCGTAGGAATTCCATCTTTTCTTGTTAACAATTCTCATTGAGGTCGATTCATTTTCCAGCATGGCAGGATCGGATATGCCAACAACTAACTATCCAGGAAAGATTCCGCCTGGACCCGATCTCCCCAGTGCTGCTGTGAAGGAGAATGACAAATAAGGTTCTGATTTTGGGCTTTACATGAAGAAGAAAGTGCACCAAATCAAACCAGATGTCAAAACAATTCATGTAACAGATCATAATGTACTGAGATGCATACAATGTCATGGATTTCATACAATCCTTTGTTCACTTATAAATTTGTCAAGATCAAGATATGCTGTTCCTTGATAGTCCCTAGGAAAGAAATGGTTCATTGCTTGTTATTGATCTGCACTTTTTTTTTTACCAATTGTGCCTCTCTGTTCCTTTGATATGAGCATATATTGTGAAGCTTTAGTTCATCTTCAAAACATCGTAAAACGATACAGGCTGCTTCTTGGGCATGCAGATTTCCTGAAACCGAATAAGAACATTATCAGTAAAATCTTAGAGACTCGTTGTCCCGTTGGTGATGACAAAATCATTGGTACCTCAACAGCGGAAGCTAAACGCAAAATGGAAGCTTCGCCCCATGGACGACCTATAAGTTGTAAACCTATGGGAAGTCCTTGTTTATCATAACCAACCTGACAAATCAAATGGAAACACAATCAGTACATAACAACACATCAAAAGTTACTGGCATTATTGAATCTACATATCACCCACTGGGACTGAAATGGCTGGGAGGCCAAGAAGATTAGCTGCTATAATAAACTGCATGAGATGACCTGAAATGAAACCCAAGAGAAATAGGAATGTGCAATCAATCCTTTATCAGAATATTTGATACTATTCAATAAGAAACAGCAAATCTGAAGTGTAAACTGGCAAAAACCTGTAACCACCATATTGCTCTCTCCACATTTCAGAGCACTAGGTGGTATTATGGGTGCTGTCATGCTGTCAATAGAGAAAATTTCCATCAATATTAGCAGATAACCAGTAAAAATTAACTACTTTTCTTCTGAAACATGAACAGTTTTGATTGTAAATGGCATAAAAAAAGCCCATTGACTTGTGCACTTAATAGCTTTAGCAATGGTATCATCACATACCCAGTTGTTGGAGTCACTATAACATCAACCTTCTTGAAAATCTCCATGTGATGGTGCATGATCCTTCGCCTGCAAGTAACGTATATCAGATCAAATCAAGAAACAACAAACAAACAAACTAATGGTTTCATTGTTCATTATTTTGCCTAACCTGAGACATTGTGCAGCAACATAATCAGATGCAGAGAAGGATCGAAAAAGTGCCATATTAGTACGAGTATCATATGTCAATCTCGCGCCTTTCCTACAAAAAACAAAAGAGAGTGTGCAAGAATTATCCATGTATCTACCAATACAACCTTCAGACAAGGCAAAGAAACACACACACACACACACACACCCTTCCACATAATCAGGATTCAATTGGCATGCAGCTTCAGATCCAATGGAAACAAGATGCGCTGTGCGCATCTCCTGCAGCTCTGGGATCACAATCTCTATTGTCTTCAGTTACAAAACAACAAGTGTGTAGATTATTATCATGTTCTGGTCATGAAATTAAAATAAGAACATTATTGAGGTGCATAGATCATAATCAAGTTTGATGAACTTACTTCACATCCATAGTTTTTTGTCAGCTGACTAAGAGCATTCTCGCATATATCAGATATATCAGCTGAAGATACATCAAGAAACCACTGCAAGAGAATAGTCAATACATCTGAGAATAATAGAATTTAATTACATTACTTGTAGGCTAACAAAAAGTATGATTACCGGTGTATACTTTCCCAGACGAATCGATCCCAAAACATGTAAACTGTCATATGAAGATAGGTTTGGGAAACAAGGAGGGGCCTACAAAAAGGAACAAAGATTCAACATTGACCCATTGTACACAAGTTTGTTTCATAGTAGTTGGGCAAGATAAAAAATTTGGTTCATAGATCAATAGCTTAATCCTCTTAAGTTGAATAATAGTTCTAAACATCGAAAAGGTTCCTAGTTTGTGTGATCATTAACTTGGATTGTTCAGACAATAAGTTACTAGGAAGATACCGGTTTCAAGCTGATTCTGTTCTCAAAAGAGGAGCCTAAAATAGCTGCATATCTGATAAACCATCAGCATAATCAGAATACATTGAAGATATACAAGGTCAGCTAGGAAAAAGACACAACTTGTTCAAAGAAAAAACTTTGATTTTGTTATTAAAAAAAGGGCTCTTGATCAGCAATCAATTATGAGAAAACAGTGGTGCAACAAGAGTCTTATAAATAGCATAAATTACTTACACAAGCATGATATCCTCCACTGAAGATGCAATTGCTCCTATAATTTCCACAGTCCCTGAACCATATAATGACCTGAAAACACAAACTCCAAATGTGAGTGTCAACTTCAAACCAGAAATGTAATGACACAAACAATTGCATGCTTCCAAAAAACAGCAAATCCCAACATATATCAGAGAAACAAACAACATATAACACTGGAATGTGAATTCAAATAGCTTACCCTCCTAAATCTACCCTCTCAAATGTAGTTTTCAAGCCCACCACACCACATAGAGAAGAAGGTATACGAATCGAACCTCCACCATCTGTTCCAAGCGCAGCAGAACACAATCCAGAAGCTACAATTGCTGCAGGGCCTGAAGAAGATCCTCCTGTATACCTTTCAGGTGCATGAGGGTTTCTTGGAGTTCTGCCCCTCAGACATAAGTTAATAAAAAGTATTGTTTATCAGTAAAAACCAGAAATGGATGCAAGAAATGCAACAAACTCACCCATAATTTGCATTATTTCCAGTAGTGCCCATGCCTAGTTCATGCATATTTGCCTTCCCTACTAAAATCACACCACAGCTACGAAGTCTCGAGACACTAACAGCATCCCTTTTAACAGGACGAACCTCGTGCATCCATGTTGTTGCACCTGCCTCAGTAAAAAGCTAAGATCATATGACTACACATAATATTTCTGAAGAACTGCAAAAACAACCATAACAAGATTTACCCTTGGATGGATGAGGATAGCAATCTATGTCATCCTTGATTGCCACGAAGATACCGTCCAAGATGGATAGTGTATTTCCTGCACGAGCAACGAAGGTGACTTTGGTTTCTAGCTTTTACTCAAGATTCATTTATTAACCAAATATATGTACATTTCAAGCAATACCTTCCTCAAACCTTAGTGTAGAATCTGCAGCTTGCCTCCTGATTTCCTCAGCATCGAAAGAAATAAGTAGTGGTGATGGAGGCTTCTTGTTGCTAAACTCCTCCATGACTGAGATTATTTTCTCTGCTACCTACTAGCTGAAAGTGAGAACCTATCCAACATAGTACAAAAAGAAACTAAAATCCTAGTATAGTTGTTTAACACTTATTACCTTAGATGGGGTTGTAATCTTGGAACGATAAGCATATGCAAAGTCCCGAATCTTCCAGTAACGGAATGACAAAGTTGATTCATCAATATTCCAGCTATTGGCCGGGTCATAACGAGGAAGACACTTGAAGGCTGCTTCAACTCTATCCTCGGGTTTCCCGTCTTCTTCCACAGTGATAACATCAGGTTCTTGTTCTAAATTCACATCAAAATCACCATTTACTGATATGTCTAACCATTTTATAAAATTTGTTAATAGCTCTCTCAATATTGGATCAAAAGGTAAGCACATATGTCATACAATAGGACAAAAAGAATCTGAAACATACAACTTTACAAAACCTAGTACATAAGCATGTAGTATTATGTTTATATATATACTGTAATAGGCACAAAAAATCTTTGCACAACACTAATCTTCACTGAAAACTACAAATTCATCCTATAAATTTACAGATAATTGGTATAAGAACAGGCCTACCTTGAGGAGGAAATTCAGGTTTGAACATGGGTTCCTCTGGTATCACAGTGTTCTGCAACATCTGTCAATGAACCAACCAACAAAAACAAAACTTTAAGAATAAAAATAAAAAGTTCAAAGAATGTTGCAAGAACAAGAAAACAAACAGAGAGTACCTCAGTCATTTTATTCTGCTTCTTCATAACATTCAGAATAAGAGAACCTATAATGGGTGCTTCAATGATTTTAACAAACAGTTTCAGCTTGAATCCAGTCAAATGTGGAGCTGCCATTGCCAAGCAACCAAATTCAAATCAAGTCTTGGTTCACTTTCTTGCAATTCAATCAATCAAAATCATAATTTTTACACAAAATAATGGGTAAAAAGGATTGATCACCTTGAAAGACTTCAGGCTCATATTTGAATGCAGACAAGTCCAGCTCCGCCGCGGGCACCATGACTCGCTTCTTGGCCATTTCTTGGACTGCAAGAAAGGATCAAACTTGGAAGTTGTAGCTTAAAAAACACCAACAAAAACAGAACAATGTGCTACTTCTGGGTCTGGAGCTGCCATTTTTAAACTGAAATCAGTAGTAATAATATGGTTTCTTGTTAATGCAGACAGAAATTTTGAATTTTAGGTAGCAGCTAAATTGATACGATAGTAAATATGGGAGAATTCAAACTTAGTTGACTAAAATTATAAAAATGATAGAGACAAAATTATATATATATATATATGATTCGATGATTAAAAATAAAATAAAATGTCACTATGTCAGTGACAGTTTAACAAATAGTAATAGCATGACCAATCTCTCAGTGCCATTTTGAATACAAATAAATAAATAAAAACAACCTTTTTGTTTGATGAAACAATGGGCTCGGACAAGAGTAGAGGAATAAAAACTAACAAGTTGAAATTTAATACTGGAAGTAACATGGGAGGTATAGATTGAGAAAATGGCGGCGAGAATAACTAACTTAACTGTAATCATAACGTATTTGCTATTTTTCATGTAACCTTAGTTTTCCATATTTTATATATTTGTTTTTATAAAAAACATTGCTATATACAGCTGCAATTAATTGATTAATTAGAGTCAAACAATATTTTTCTTGAAAGATGTTTAGTCAAATATTTGTTAATTCTGTGTGAGCATTAATTAATAACTTTGAGGAAGAGTGAAATATAAGCATATAGCAATGCAACTCATAGCCAGAAAGATATCAGGTTGTCTATCTGCCATTTACAGGTAATAACACCACAACCACAACTCTTGTTTTTGTTTCTTCACATTTCATTTTCTTTTATTTCTACTTCACTCTACTCCAAAAGTACTAAAAATTAACTATACCAATCACAATATATATATGAAAAGAAAACTAAGTCATAATTTTTTTAGGAGATGACAACTAATCTAATTTAAGTCATACCCTCTTTAATGAATTTGTGGGAGCGGATCGACCCGCTGAATCCTCAAATTTTTAATGAGATGTCGCGTTTTTATTGGCGGTAATTAGCCTAAGCCAAATAGTGTTTGGTTTAGAATTCTCATCCTCTATTTTTTTATATTTGAAATTTGAACATTTTGATGAGTTTCGTATGATATAATATAATTGAAAAGATATTTATATATTACATGGAAGAGGATCGTTGCATATAGATAAATGCATGTGTATTACATTTAGACTGACGTGACACATTCTCACCCACAAAAGACAACACAACTTCTACTTTCTCTCTTCAAAATCTATATGGGTTTCACCTCATCCCTTTTCAATGTAAGAGCATATGTAACTGAGAACGCGTCACATCAATCTACATGTAATATACATGCATTTACCTACATGCAGCCATCATTTCCGTTTATATATTACTACGTAAATAAGTTGAATATATAAAAATATTATGCGATCATGTAATTAATAATACTAGTAAATTGTGTATTTTTGCTCCATTGGAGTGAGCAATTGAAATGAATTGGAGACTGATGAAACACGTGGAGGGTTGAGACTTGTAGCCACCACGTCACTATCTTATCCCATATTCCCATTTCTCATTCAATCAATTCACTACTCACTTTGATGGGGATGATTCATTACATAGAGAATAAAATACCATTTTGTGTGGAAATAACATTTTCTAGTAAATTATCAGTTAATTGACATTATTGGCCACCCTGTAAATATAATTCCAAGACGCCGTAAGCGAAACTCCTCGTAAGCGCCACGTGTCCCAAACCACCTCATTTCACACAAAACCCGTGAAACAGCATGTGACTCTAGCACCCCTCCCAGCAACCCACCAATAAAACCATCTCCCAAAAATCCAAAGTCTCAACACAAATCCACCAAAATTGAGTCAGTCATGGAAAATTACTCGTACGCCAGCTACCCAGAATCCGGCGGTTCGTCGCCACGATCCCGAGAAATAGAGTTCGAGAATCCGCCGCCGTGGGACGACCAGCTCCAGCCCAATTTCAAGGTCAAGTTCATGTGCAGCTACGGCGGCAAGATCCACCCTCGCCCCCACGACAACCAGCTCTCCTACATCGGCGGCGACACCAAGATCCTCGCCGTCGACCGATCTATTAAGTTCTCTTCCGTGATTTCTAAGCTCTCCGCCCTCTGCGGCGACGTTGACGTCTCCTTCAAGTACCAGCTCCCCGGCGAGGACCTCGACGCCCTCATCTCCGTCACCAACGACGACGATCTCGAGCACATGATGCACGAGTACGACCGCCTCTTCCGCGCCACCGCCAAGCACGCCCGGATGCGCCTCTTCCTCTTCGCCGCCGGCCACGACGGGTCCAATTTCGGATCCGACGACGGCGGGTCTCAGTCGGATCGGGAGCGATTCGTGGAGGCTCTCAATTCGGGGCCCGCCCAGGCGGAGGCGGCGAAGGCGCAGAGTAATGTTGATTTTCTCTTCGGTTTGGAGAAGGGGTTGGCTCAGGCGCCGCCGGCAGTGGTTGCGAAAATGCAGGAAGCGGTTGTGCCGCCGCCTGGGTTTCGCGGCGGTGTGAGCCACGATGATCGGGTTGTCGGGCCGGATCAGGCGGAAATGCAGAGGCAGTTGCAGGAATTGCAGAGGCTGCAGATCAGTGGCGGTGGCGGTGGGGTCGAGCAAGCCATGTATCGGAGAAGGAGCGAGGACAATTTCGCCGGCGGGTACGCGCCGCCTCAGGGAGACTACTACGTCCAAAAAGTTCAAGAAAAAACACCAGCGCCGCCTCCGGTCGCAGCACCGGCTGGGTTCTGGGCGGAAAAACAGTACCCCGGTGGGGGTTTCCCGGCGACGGTACAGGGCACGTCGGGACAGCCAGAGCAGCAGCAGATGTACATGATATCAACTCCCGGCGGTGTGTATCACGCGCCGGCGCCGATGCAGCGTCCGGTGATGGGTCAAGCCGGTCAAGGCTACTACATGCAGAGGATGGTTCTTACGGTTTACGGGGACACACGGCCCCATAAG